>OY759226.1:600000-856178 GCA_963662175.1 Aradus depressus | reverse complement strand
TTATTGTGTTCACAGATACACACTTTTTTTTTTTCAATTTCTGGAAACAGGAGGTCGGAAAACATGAATTTCCGTTGAAAACTATCTCTCATTCGAATTCTATTCAAATCTTCAACAGTACATTCATGATGTTATAATTTTCAATTATTCATTTGGAATTATGGTCCTTCAGCGGCAGACAACCCAGCTAGTACCTGCCTTGCAGCGGCGGACACTCCATCTAGTAGGTGCTAGGAACCGCTGGGCACCACAGCTACTACGTAATTAGGACCACTGGACACCACATCTAGTATGTAGATAGGATAGCTGGGCGCGACAGTTAGTATGTAGTTAGGATCGCTGGGCGCTACAGCCAGTATGTGCCTTGGAACGGCGGACCCCACAGCTAGTAAGTAACTAGGAACGCTGGGCACCACAGCTAGTATGTGCCTTGCAACGGCGGATCCTACAGCTAATGCGTACTTAGGAACGCTGGGCACCACAGCTAGTACGTAATTACTACTACTACTACATGTGAAATTCCATGACAATCCGATCATGCGTTAATGACCTATCACTCTCTTCATATTTAGGCCTACCCCCACAACACCCCTCCCGTTCAAAATTTTGTTACGTCACACAAACTATTTTCTATTTGGCCGTTAATAATACTACATGTGAAATTTCGTGACAATCCGACCATTAGTTAATTAGCTAGCACTATATTTATACTTAGCCCCCCCCCCCCCCCCCCCCTCCCGGTCAAACTTCGGGACGCCACATAGCCTATTTTTGAATCTGGCTTAGAAGGAAGTTTCATCTAAATCCGTCCAGCCGTTTGGGCGTGATGTTGGAACAAACCCCGTTTCAGCTTTATTAATATAGATTTCTTCAATATTAGTTCGAACCAAACGGAAACTTATTTTATCTTTACATTTGGTGTCTAATGAGCTCAGGATCGCGAGTTGGGAATCTAGATGGGACTCTTAGTGGTTTTTAGTGGAAAGTGGAAAATAACCTTGGTGGGAAAACTTAAAATTCCGTTGAAAACTCGATATGGAATACATAACATCCCCTATACCTCGTAAAGATGGGGAAGTAAACATACATCTGAGTTTGTGTCGTGATAAGGAACATTATGAGGAGAGAAGAATGACGTATTTTTATACGGGGACACACAAGTGCCTGGGGAAGGTTTATAGGGAGAGGTAGAACTTATTTGATTACAAATGGGTATGTAGACTGGTTGTTGACATCTCTAACGGAGCCGGCCCATCAAGTCCCGTAACGGACACGACCAGTTCTGTCCTCGCAGCTTGGTAGGCAACCACCCTCCACCTCCACTCCCATTCCCTAGATCAATCTCTCATCTCTCACTAAAACACGCTAAATCCAATAACTCCCATAATAAAATTATTATTTATATTATACTTATAATCTCCACTATAAATAAGTCCTTAATAGCATTTAATATTTTTCTTCCCCCAGCTGTACGAAGTAGGTATAGGGAAAGTTATGTAAACGGTAAAAAATTCGATGCGGAGTTTTCAACGGAATTTCATGTTTTCCGACCTCTAGATTCCAAAAATGAAAAAGTCGGTGAATCACCATTATTGTATTTCCCCAGAACGAATTAATCAATGAACTTCTTGCTCCCTCTCCAAAACCAGTCGACCGTTTGCGCAAATATTCAACAGTTGACTTACATCGGGGCTCCTAAAACCTCATATTAAATTTTGTGTCCATAAATTCATTACATCAGCGGTTATTAAGGTTTTTGAATTGAGCCCCGTCCCCTGAACGCCCTTCCTTGCAGCCGTTATTGCTGCAGTTTGAAAGGTAATGTCCATATTGGGTTTTGACCATAAATATGAAATTTAATGTAGATACATTCATTACATCGGCAGTTATTGTGGCTGATTCCAGTTGAGGAGCTGAGTCCCTCCCTGACCTCCCCTTGACCAGCTTCTGCCAATACCGCTCAAAATCGATAGGTGTTGTCCTTATGGGGTTTGGTCGATTTGACTGAAAAAGAATAGGCGTCGTCGTTGAAGGGTTCTGAATTTACATATAAAATTTCGCGTCGATACATTCTTTCTGGGAGTTATAGGTGTTCACAGAGGTACAAACAGACAGAAAGACCCTTTTTTTTTTTCATTTGGAATCTAGAGGTCGGAAAACATGAAATTCCGTTGAAAACTCCGCATCGAATTTTTGACCGATTACATAACTTGCCCTATACTTCGTATAGTTGGGGAAGTAAAAGAAAATATTTCTGTCTGTCTGTGTCTCTGTGAACACGATATACGAGTATAGACTGAATGTAACGACACAATATTTCTGTCTGTCTGTGTCTCTGTGAACACGATATACGAGTATAGACTGAATGTAACGACACAATATTTCTGTCTGTCTGTGTCTCTGTGAACACGATATACGAGTATAGACTGAATGTATCGACACAATATTTCTGTCTGTCTGTGTCTCTGTGAACACGATATACGAGTATAGACTGAATGTATCGACACAATATTTCTGTCTGTCTGTGTCTCTGTGAAGACGATATACGAGTATAGACTGAATGTATCAACACAATATTTCTGTCTGTCTATGTCTCTGTGAACACGATATACGAGTATAGACTGAATGTATCAACACAATATTTCTGTCTGTCTGTGTGTCTGTGAACACGATATACGAGTATAGACTGAATGTATCGACACAATATTTCTGTCTGTCTGTGTCTCTGTGAACACGATATACGAGTATAGACTGAATGTATCAACACAATATTTCTGTCTGTCTGTGTGTCTGTGAACACGATATACGAGTATAGACTGAATGTATCGACACAATATTTCTGTCTGTCTGTGTCTCTGTGAACACGATATACGAGTATAGACTGAATGTATCGACACAATATTTCATATGAGCATTCAAACCACCAAAAGGACGACACTATTAATTTAGCGCACTCGGCAGAAGGGAAGGGGATCCACCTCAAAAACTCCAATAACTGCCGAAGTAATGAATGGCCTGAGAAGTTCCTGACTATATATATTATTTTTATTTATTACTTTATATTAGTTGCAATGTTTATCATTTAATAAAATGTATGTTGCTGGGAATGCGGATAAACCTAGCATTGCCAGGGAAAATTGCACTTTACCCGGCTGCCTCGGGTAAAGTGCAGACTACCCTAACGACATCATCATAAACATCTCCGAACATGAATCTGTCCCTAATTCAGTTCATTTCTTTTAAACTTGCCAGCATACAGGGAAGTTATTGTAAAGGGTCCGAAAATCGAAATCAAAATTTTCATCATATTTTATGTTTCAAGGTCAATACAGTATTTTTACGCTATTTTTGGAAAGAAGTATGTATGTGTGTACGTATGTACGTGGTCAATTTTTCCTGCACGATGTCTCGCGAATGAAAAATGATATCGACTCCGCTTTGGTGCCAACCGAAGAGTATCAACTTAAATATGATCTGAAAGACGGTCCAGCCGTTTAAAATGTATCCGATCTAATTTGTTCTGGTGGCAGTGTAGCATCCATTAGAGCCAGATTGAAAGGTAGGCTTTATGGCGCCTGAAAATTTATGAGAGGGGCTAAGCATGAAAATTGTTCTAGCTCATAAACGGATGGTCGGATTTTAATGAAATTTAACATGAAGTATTCTTAATAAGAAGCCAAATTTGTGACGTCTCAAAATTCTTAACGGGAGGGGGGACTGTGAGTGGAGGTTGAGCATAAAAGTAGTTCAACCTCATTAACGTATTATCGGATTGTCATGAAATTTTACATGTAGTTGTTTTAAAAGCAAAATTTAAAAAATAGGCTATGTGACCTATGTGCATTTTCATATCAATTAAAAATCTATGTATAGATTAAATTCAATTAAATGAATAAATAATTGTGTACTGAATAAAATGCCTACCTTTGTGATATTATTATTAATGATATGGATATCATGGTGGGAAGTTTGCCGTGTGGACCTCAAGGGCCGCACTTAGTTACAAAGGCCACCTTTGTAGACTCTTAATATACGGCCCAGTAATTTCCTCTGATTTAGGGTGCAAATAGACGAAACACACACATTCGAGAACCTGCTTGTTTTTCTTAAAGTTAATACATTATCTGCCACTTAAGTGATTCTCCGCACGTTGCATGATTAACATGCTCGGCCTTCAGATTTTTGAAAATGCATTAATTATTCAACAGAAATATGATCTGGTTCACAAACATTTTAAAATGACATTGAAATTCTACGAATATTGCAGCAGACTATTCAATAGGCAGCACAGTGTCGCTGCTAGGTAGGTAATAACGAGAAGAAAATGAGTGCTGCCACACTTCTATTGAGTTAACCCGACACCGATTATTGTCGTGTGCAAGATAGAATCTTGTCGCATTAAAACTGCTCTTGATAGATTGCAGGGAGCGGGTGTTGCACCTACGTTCTCCAAAGCCTGAAGGACCATATAACAGCCTCTCGCTAGCGGTACATCTTTACGAAAGTTACCTTAATTCTCCTGGGTTCAGGAGCACTGGCGTGGGTTCCTCCACCAGTTCGCATCTCTGCACAATGGATCAGGATTAAGCCCCATTGTAAAGAGGTATTTTCTAACAGTGTGCTATCCTGTTGTGTATCGATCATCTTAACTGCAATCAAGTCTTCTTTTACGGACTTCTAGTCAACGTTTCTCATTTTCTACAGGTTCTTGTTCTTCTTCTTGTTGGGTCTCCACAGACGATGTAGCGAGCTAAGCCGCCGCCGGGGATTGAGTGGAGGGGATGAGGCCAGTGCTATATAAGCCCCACGAAGGTTCCCAGAGGGTTCAGTTCAGCTCAAGATGCTGTCCGTCAGGTGGCCCCTGGCCGCTCTCCTGCTTCTTACAGTCCTCTGTTCGACCGTGGTCGCCTATCCCGGAGCTGATATTCCTGACTCCAGTTCGGCTTCGGTCGCTCAGTCCGCTGAAGATAGCTCCCCCCAGACTGACTCTAGTTGGACGACGGTCGCCTCAGTCCAACCTGACTCCGGTTCGATCCAGGTCGATCAGCCCTCTCCTGATTATACCGGGGCTCAGGTCCTCAAAGTGACCGCTGAGGACAACGCTGTCGTGGACCAACTAATTGAAAAAGAGAGTAAGTACAACCACTCGCTCATCATCAATTTTTAAAAAAGTCGGTATTTCCCAAATTGAAAGTCATTTGCAACTATTGAATGTTTCTTTCAACTTAACCTTAACACCCAAATCTCGATAAATAATAAACCACTTCTCTCTTCCCCTCTCAACAGTCTTTTATTTCGGTTGACTATACTTATATTTAGTTTCATTAAAATATATTCAACCATTTTGGAGGAGTTCGTGTACAAACATACATACAGACATAAGCAGCAATTTTAAAAACAACTAAAATAGATTCTTGATGACATGAAGCCTTTATTACAGAATATGAGAAAGGAAATTCTAAAGACAGACAAAACCCTGTTACATTTTTATTAAGGACTCACAGTTAAGGCATGGATGAGAGTACCTTTACGTTTTAATATTTTATCTGAAATTGATCACTTGCGATGTCCAGACAAAGAATAAACAACTTATAAATATGTACCAATAATAATAAGGGCGCCGGTAGCTCAGTGGTATGCGTGCTTGCCTTCTGAGCTCAAGAACGTGGGTTCGAAACCCGACCGAGGCCCTTAGTTTATTTTATCTGAGAGGTAAAATAAACTTAAGCACGCCGTCCTTCGGATGGGACGTTAAGCGATGGTCCCGAGCCTGTACGATGTCAGATACTCGTTAAAGACCCCTGCCCTAGGTGAATAAATAATTTAGGGTAGGCAAAATTTAGGACTCCCAGAGTAGAGTCGGGCTCAGGTCCACCAGAGTGAAGAAAGAGCGCTCTGGTAGTAGGCGATATGACCTCGCAGTTAAAGCCCGGGCATGAGTCATAAAACCTAACCCTGTACCAATAATATAAAAGAGAGGGGATTTAAGACAAATGATATAACAATAATCAGAATTTGGGCTATACATAGGACGTCGAAACCCTGCCGAAGCAACCTTCAGATGGGACAGCAAGCGATTGACCCGAGTCTGTACAAAGTCAGGTACTCGTTAAAGACCCTAGGTGAATAAACGGAGTTAGGCAAAATTTAGGACTCCCAGAGTAGAGTCGTGGTCATGTCCACCAGGGACGAAAGTGCCCTCTGGTAGTAGGCGATATGACCTCGTAGTTGAATCCCGAGCATGAGTCACAATAACCAACAGCTTTTGGTTATCACGGTTTATCGTTGATTACTTTCTCATGTCTACTTTTTCGAAATTTAGTTTCCTGATGTTCCTATATTCAGTTCAAGAGCCTGAACAGTCAAAATCTGTTAATAAGCTCGGGTTGAAGGATCACAAGCTCGCACTGTTAACGGTTTAATAATATAGATAGATAAAAAAAAAAAATCGGCATAATAAAATAAAGTACGATTCTAAAATAAAAAAAGGAGAAAGTCGTCGCTGAATGACCGGCTATGTACATCCTCAGTACGAAATAATCAACGTTTTTGCATCCTTCCAAAACAAATCCCATCGTTTGGGTTAAAAATTAATAATTGGTTTACATAAGGACTTATGGATCCTCCACTAAATTACAATACATTCTTAGGCATTTAAACCCCCTTTATTTCGGCCGACTCCGCTGAAAATTAATAGGGGTTGTTCTTAACATTCATTACAACGGAAGTTATTTGAGATGTTGTGTTAAGCCCTTCCCCTTGGCCGATTTGGTTGAAAAACAATAGGTGTCTTTATATATAGAATTTATCGGGAGTTGTGTTCACAGACACACACTCACATGACAAACATCAATATTTTTTTTTTCATATTTGGATTCAGGGGATTGGAAAACATCAAGTTCTGGAGAAAAGTGAACATTCAATTTGTGACCGATCATAAAACTTGCCTAATACTCGTATAGGCACTTGATGAAGCGCGCCTCGGTCCTCACGTGGAAGGTTCCGTAGGAGGGGAGATAACTAAAAATAATGACAAAATTGAAATGGCAAATATGGATGAGGAGAGCAATGAGAAACAATGAACAATGCCATTGAGGGGGCTACACAACCATTGTCGGCCTAACAATAGCATGACATAGTTAAACCAAGAAGATATTCATAGATATATAGATAGAAAAACTTTTTATTGCACTAAAGAGTACATCGTTTATGGCAATGAGTTCTTTTTTTTTTTTTTTTTTTTTTTTACAACATAGATATTCTTATTGTTATAGAAAATAAAATAAAAGAAAAAATATCTGAAAATATAATTGTAACAAATCAGCAAAATAGAAAGTAAATAACAAGTTACAGGTAATATTAAAGTAACATGCTCTTTAATATAAATAGTGCAAGCAGCCAGGAAACAGGAACAATTCAAAGTTATATAAAACAAAATATGACCTTTGGTAAGGGAAAATAGTAAAATTGTAATATGAAAACTGACATTATTGCAGAGATATTGTGAAATAATTCAAAAGAACTTGAAAGAAATGAAACTTGTTTATTTATGATATTGTCTAATTTCACCAACTATATTTACATGGGAGTACTTTCGGTATTTCTACCATCCTCAGCCAAAAGCATAAGAGATAAGACTAAGTTAATATTACAGAATGTCAGCCTCTCGAGCAACCCCTTACCCTCCCTCCTGGTGTTCCCCATGACGTCAGACATTCCTAACTAAGCTAAATTGTCAAGCTGTGAGATATTTTATGACAAGGCGAAATATGGGGACCGTCATAAAATTGTAATAGCCATAACACAAAAATAAAAACTGAAGAAAAAAAAAAATATATAAGTATATATATATCTAACAAGCAATAAATTAAATTATATTTTTCTTAATTTTTAAGCCCACAGTAAACACAAAAAGTATAAATTTATTAATTTCACATCTACGTAATCAAAAAGGTGCACAATTGGTTCTGAGTCGAATTTTAGTTTATTAGTGAGATATTTGTGGAGAAATGTTTGCCTGGGGATACACAAAGAAGACATTCGTTCATCGAGAAAGACCAACATTTAATTTGTTTTAAAGATGTTTCTAACTGCTCATGTTATGTTCAGAGCCCCATAAGGACGATACCTCCTTTTCCCGTTGAATCGTCTGAAGGGAAGTGCGGATAGTTAATTGATTAATTCGTTCTGGGGAAGGACATTGCCGGTGATTCATCGGCGACATTTTATTATGTGTCTGGGCATCGCACGTAATCATCTTCAGGTATAACTCAAAGTTACTCCCGAGTAACCTGGTAGTATTAATTAATTATGTGAGGGGTTAGCAAGAGAAAAGTTGCCTTCTGCCCCTTATTCCTATCCTCGCTCCTCCTCTTATTTCTATCCTCGCTCCTCCTCTTATTTCTATCCTCGCTCCTCCTGTTATTTCTATCCTCGCTCCTCCTCTTATTCCTATCCTCGCTCCTCCTCTTATTCCTATCCTCGCTCCTCCTCTTATTCCTATTCTTGTTCCTCCTCATACTCCCTCTTGTTCCTCCTGCTCCCAGGTCAACAAGGTTCCCGCTACCTCCTCCGTTTTACTGTTTTTATTTACTTACTAAACAGGTTCTACGGATTGTCAACTGGTTTCTGTTGTTTTAACGTTCCCTTCTCCTCCTTCAGATGAAGATACCGCAGGAACCTCAGACTTCTATGAACATCACGTCGACCTATCAAGTTGTTAGTTGGCTCAACACTGCTCCTGCTCCTGTCTGTTCCATACCTAATCTATTCTGTTAGTTGGCTCAACACTGCTCCTGCTCCTGTCTGTTCCATACCTAATCTATTCTGTTAGTTGGCTCAACACTGCTCCTGCTCCTGTCTGTTCCATACCTAATCTATTCTGTTAGTTGGCTCAACACTGCTCCTGCTCCTGTCTGTTCCATACCTAATCTATTCTTACTTATTAGCACAAATAAAGAAACTTGGTGAATCACCGGCAATGTACATCCCCCGCTCCAATTTTTGTTATTCAACTAAGTGTTCACGCTCTCTCTAAACCTTTCTCCTCATTGGTCAATTTGGATGACATTCGGTAGGTTTCATCCTTAGAAGGTTCTGGATTCACGTACACAATTTCTTGTCGATATACTTTCTCCATTGGGCGTTTTCATCTTTGCAGATAGGACATGACACTTCCCTACCTACACGACATCACTTGATAAGTTAGAAATTTGATGTTTAGTTTTCACCGAAATTTCATGTCTCTCAATCCAAAAATAAGAACGTTGTCACATCCCCCATATTCCCCTCATCTGTCCCCTACAGACTACCATTTTTTTTGGAGCTTGGACAACTTTCTTCGAGGAACAATTTTTGCAAATGATTTGGAGATCAACAAAGCTTTTTCTGATTTTGTCTTATCTCGTGACTCAAATTTTTTCAAAACTGGTATGGAAAACCTAGTTGGCAAAAATATGTGGAAAATAATGGAAAATATTTTGAATAAAATATATTATATAAATATAACTAACAAATTTGTTAGTCAATTTTTTCATTTACTTCCTGTTCAAGAAAACGGACATTTCATGTCTGACGACCCATTAGTTTAGGGGTCGGGAAGCTTTTTGCAGTTGAAGGCCGTATGGTGCAGCAGTAAATTGAGTGCTGCATGATTCATGAGCTTTTCAAGCGCGGCCCACATTAATTTTATTTCGATAAGTGGTCCGCATATCAAAATAGTCATTAACGTACATATCTGAAAATATAAAAACAATGATCCGTTAATCCATAACCAACCTTAGTAACCAACCTATATAGCATGAGGGCGCCGGTAGCTCAGTGGTAAGCGTGCTTGACTTCTGAGCTCAAGAACGTGGGTTCGTAACCCGACCGAGGCCCTTAGTTTATTTTATCTGGGATGTAAAATAAACTTAAGCACGCCATCCTTCGGATGGGACGTTAAGCGATGGTCCCGAGCCTGTACGATTTCAGGTACTCGTTAAAGACCCCTCCCCTAGGTGAATAAAAATTTAGGGTAGGCAAAATTTAGGACTCCCACAGTAGATTCGGGCTCATGTCCACCAGAGTGACGAAAGAGCGCTCTGGTAGTAGGCGATATAACCTCGTAGTTAAAGCCCGGGCATGAGTCATAAAAACCTAACCTAACCCCTAACTATATAGCATCTTATTGCTCAGCTGGTATTGTCTCCATGGTCTATGGTACCGTACTTATAAGGATCTTCCATATGATATTTCATAAAAATCTGAACAACTGTTAAAGATATGATGACGTACAAAGTACACTCATAGTAAATGTAGTAAATACTCAAAAATTAATTATTTTTTTTAAGGAGGAGAATCGCTGAAGTGTTGGGTTTATTTGTGAAAACGGCTCAGA
Source organism: Aradus depressus (assembly GCA_963662175.1). NCBI lineage: Eukaryota > Metazoa > Arthropoda > Insecta > Hemiptera > Aradidae > Aradus > Aradus depressus. Next base: position 845,800 of record OY759226.1, on the reverse strand, counting down.
ATATTGAATTTTTAAGGAGGAGAATCGCTGAAGTGTTGGGTTTATTTGTGAAAACGGCTCAGAATATTGAATTTTTAAGGAGGAGAATCGCTGAAGTGTTGAGTTCATTTGTGAAAACGGCTCAGAATATTGAATTTTTAAGGAGGAGAATCGCTGAAGTGTTGAGTTTATTTGTGAAAACGGCTCAGAATATTGAATTTTTAAGGAGGAGAATCGCTGAAGTGTTGAGTTTATTTGTGAAAACGGCTCAGAATATTGAATTTTTAAGGAGGAGAATCGCTGAAGTGTTGGGTTTATTTGTGAAAACGGCTCAGAATATTGAATTTTTAAGGAGGAGAATCGCTGAAGTGTTGAGTTTATTTGTGAAAACGGCTCAGAATATTGAATTTTTAAGGAGGAGAATCGCTGAAGTGTTGAGTTTATTTGTGAAAACGGCTCAGAATATTGAATTTTTAAGGAGGAGAATCGCTGAAGTGTTGGGTTTATTTGTGAAAACGGCTCAGAATATTGAATTTTTAAGGAGGAGAATCGCTGAAGTGTTGAGTTTATTTGTGAAAACGGCTCAGAATATTGAATTTTTAAGGAGGAGAATCGCTGAAGTGTTGAGTTTATTTGTGAAAACGGCTCAGAATATTGAATTTTTAAGGAGGAGAATCGCTGAAGTGTTGAGTTTATTTGTGAAAACGGCTCAGAATATTGAATTTTTAAGGAGGAGAATCGCTGAAGTGTTGAGTTTATTTGTGAAAACGGCTCAGAATATTGAATTTTTAAGGAGGAGAATCGCTGAAGTGTTGAGTTTATTTGTGAAAACGGCTCAGAATATTGAATTTTTAAGGAGGAGAATCGCTGAAGTGTTGAGTTTATTTGTGAAAACGGCTCAGAATATTGAATTTTTAAGGAGGAGAATCGCTGAAGTGTTGAGTTTATTTGTGAAAACGGCTCAGAATATTGAATTTTTAAGGAGGAGAATCGCTGAAGTGTTGAGTTTATTTGTGAAAACGGCTCAGAATATTGAATTTTTAAGGAGGAGAATCGCTGAAGTGTTGAGTTTATTTGTGAAAACGGCTCAGAATATTGAATTTTTAAGGAGGAGAATCGCTGAAGTGTTGAGTTTATTTGTGAAAACGGCTCAGAATATTGAATTTTTAAGGAGGAGAATCGCTGAAGTGTTGAGTTTATTTGTGAAAACGGCTCAGAATATTGAATTTTTAAGGAGGAGAATCGCTGAAGTGTTGAGTTTATTTGTGAAAACGGCTCAGAATATTGAATTTTTAAGGAGGAGAATCGCTGAAGTGTTGAGTTTATTTGTGAAAACGGCTCAGAATATTGAATTTTTAAGGAGGAGAATCGCTGAAGTGTTGAGTTTATTTGTGAAAACGGCTCAGAATATTGAATTTTTAAGGAGGAGAATCGCTGAAGTGTTGAGTTTATTTGTGAAAACGGCTCAGAATATTGAATTTTTAAGGAGGAGAATCGCTGAAGTGTTGAGTTTATTTGTGAAAACGGCTCAGAATATTGAATTTTTAAGGAGGAGAATCGCTGAAGTGTTGAGTTTATTTGTGAAAATGGCTCAGAATATTGAATTTTTAAATAAAAACAGCTGTTAGACATTAGTAAATTAATTAGTGATAAATAAAATAAGACTATTAATTAAATTAGCTTTAGTTAAAAATGAAAGGACAATATACTGTGGAAACAAATGCCGGCATATCAGCTGTTTTATAGACACAACTCAGTCGAGTGAGATATGAAGCGAGAGTTGAAGAACCTACAGACATGAACGAAGTAACATCACAGTGATGAGACGTATACGAAGTGTATAAAAAAGTTTAAATAGAAAAACATTTTTTTAAAAAATGAATTAGCACAAATATATATGAATATAAATATAATTTTAGGAATTAGTAACAATTTTAGTATAGGTTAGGTTAGATTTTATGACTCATGCCCGGGCTTTAACTACAAGGTCATATCGCCTACAACCAGAGCCCTCCTTCGTCATTCTGGTAATTTTAGTATATAAATAATTTTTTCATTACCCAAATTTATTTTTTATTTTTATAATTAATTATATAATTAAAGAGAGTTTGGCATAGAGATCTCCTGGTATGAAGTGATGCCATGAGGGTTCACCGCTGGCTGTTTTTCCTCTCTCAAGCCTTTCATGTCATATTTATTTTCATTATTATTTTTTATTATTTTGTTTTATTTGTATTATATTCGCTTAGCATATGTCAGTCCAGCCGCTGGTTGTGCGTTTTTTGCACAGTTGTGGCTTTGAGAAAAATAAATACAAAAAAAAAATAAAAAAAAATAATGTAAGTAAAGTTTAAATAAACCCAATATTTTCTTCTCGATTCTATGCTATTCATTTTCCCTGTCAGCCAAACAAGAAAATACCTTTGGATTAGATTGAACATTTTTACAAATTCAGAAAACTTTGAAGGCTTCTCAGTATTATACTCTTTAAAATAAATCCAAATGAAGTAATTACAAATTGAAATTTCTTTATATATGTGCACTTTCTTCAAAATTGCACGTCAACTTTCTATATTTTTTTTTAGGGCCTTTTTCTGGATCTACTTTAGAAACCTAAATTTATTAGAAGACCAGAAAACCATTTCTACGTGAAATGTGGTCATTTTATTCATTGTTTTAATTATTATAATTTATAATTATTAATTTTTTTTATTATATATTTTTTAATTTTTTTTTTTTTTTTTTTTTTTTTTTTTTTTTCTTTTTTTTTCTTCTTTTCTTGGCCTTAGCTTTTCACCATAGCCAGTCTATGTAGTATTAAATTTAGACTCTTGCATTCACCGACCCTAAAAACTGCACAATACTACCATATATCTCAGTATTGTTTGATGCCAATAATGTGGTGTAGCAAAAAGGCTGTGTTACCAATTTCTCTGCAGTGGATAACATTGTTAATCGTTCTATTTGGTACTTGTTGCAACTCATAATAATGTGCTCCAGAGTCTCGACCTCGTCACAATGTCTACACTTGGAGGTTTCGGTCAGACCTATTCTGTGAAGATACCATCCACAAATACCGTGGATAGCTCTCAGTCGGCAAATTGACCTACAAAAGTCCTTCGTCAGATTTTCTCCATGGAACCATGGTTTGAGCTGAGCTTGTGGATTAATTTTCTTAAAAAATGATCCTTTCTCCGAAGAAGCGTACTCCTGCTGCCAATCGAACCACAATCTCTTCCTCACCTCTCCAAACAAGTCTATATAGGGAAGACAGGACTTGCCCAGGGCTGTCCCCTCTGAGACTGCTCTCCTCGCCAAACTGTCCGCCATCTCATTGCCCTTAATACCCGCATGTCCCTTCACCCAAACAAACCTAACTCTTGTTCCTTTATTCTCAAGCAAGCAGACACTTTCTACGATCTCCAATACAATGTTGTTGATATTCTTATAAGTGAAATTGCTTAGTTGCCCTAACGAGAGTTGACTATCGCTGAAAATAACCAAATTTCTAATTTCATCCATCTTCAAAGCATATTTGAGGGACTCTAAAATAGCTATAAGTTCGGCAGACACCACAGAGAAACAAGATGGTAAAGAGAACAAATCCCTGTAGTCCCTCTGAGGATCGTAAAAAGCCGAGCCACAACCTTGTTCACACTTAGCTCCATCCGTGAAAATGATATAATGACATCTAATCAAATCTTCGACCATTCTATCATGGTCAATAACATCGGATTTGTGCGGCACATACACTAAGATCTTTTTAAATAAATGCGGATAATCTATATTAAAAATAGAGATTTTATCTGACTTATGGATAGAATCGTAAAATTGATGGTAACTGAGAAAACTATATGAAAGGAGAGGAGGTTTTTTCTTTATCCAAAAGGTATTCGTTAAGATTTGTAGATTTAATTCCAAAATGTTATTGTAAAGTGAACTATTGCCAGACATTATTCTTAAGAAACTTCTATCGGCCAACATCTGTCTGCGAAATTTCAGTGGAAATTCTCCAGCCTCTGAGAGTAGTACGTCGATGGGAGTTGATTGAAGTAATCCGAGACAATGGCGTAAGCATTTTTTAATTATCATAGCATGTTACTAATTTTATTTAAATTTTGAAAATTTCACCTCAAAAGGCACATTTACATGATATTCTAGTTTGGATAAGTATTTGGATTTTAAAATTTGGTAAAGAAACGATAGAGAGATGCTGATTGAAGGGGCCTAAAAAAAAGCTAAGTAGAGTTCGAAAGCGATAGATTCACATCAGCGATTATCTTCAGAGCTCCAGGAAACTCTCAGAATTTTTGCTTCTCACTCACTAAAGAGGTTATTTTCTGTTTTGTTGTACAATAGACATTGACGAGTGGGGCGGGAACATGACCCACCGGGACATCCTGGTGCCCAAAGAGCGACTCTCCGAGGTGAAGACAACTCTGGCCTCCAAGAGACTCCATTTTTCAGTCCTGATAGAGGACGTGCAAAAGGCGTTGGATCTGCAGAACCCTCCGCCCACCGAAGAGGAGGAGGATCTCGCCGGCCGCAAGGGTAATCCAAACTCTCTTTAATATAATATATCAACATCACGATTAAGTCGTGGGTGAATCACCGACAACATACTTCCCCAGAACGAATTAATCAATTAACATTTCGCTCTCTCTCCAAAACCAGTCGACTGTTTGGTAATATTCAGCAGTTGACTTACATAGACGCTCCTAAATCCTCATAATAAATTTTGTGTCGATAAATTCATTACATCGGCAGTTATCAGGGTTTTTGAATTGGGCCCCCTATCTTGAACCCCTCTTTCCTTCGGCCGATATCGCTAAAATTTGACAGGTTATGTCCTTATTGGGTTTTGACTTCAAATATGAAATTTCATGTCGATACATTCATTCTATCGGCAGTTATTAGAGGTTTTGTGTTAAGCCTCCCCTTTCCCATTGGTCAATTTGGTCAATTTGGCTGAAAATCAATTAAGTTTAATCAATCAGTTAGAGGGTTCTGGATTCACATATAAAATTTCGTGTCGATACATTCTTTCTATCAGGAGTTACGATGGTTCCGAGCCTCTACGATATCAGGTATTCGTTAAACACCCTTACCCTAGGTTAATAAAAATTTAGGACTCCCACAGTAGAGTCGGGCTCATGTCTATCAGAGTGACGAAAGAGCGCTCTAGTAGTAGGACCTTGTAGTTAAAGCCCGGACATGAATCATAATAACTAACTGGCAGCACTCTTTTTAATTTTTGGTTTCTGTAGGTCGGAAAGCATAAAATTCCGTTGAAAACTCCGTATCGAATTTTTGGTCGAATACATAATTTTCCCTATACCTCGTATAGATCGCAGATCTCCGGAAATTTGCCGTATTAAATTTTTTTTTCCTCAGTCATGTTAGTTAGATGCAAAGACAGGAAATGCAAAACTAAGCATTAACAGAAGCTTTAATTAAAGTAAACACGCACAGAATCTGTTTCTGAACGAAAATTACAAATTCGATAAAATAGCGCAAAATTCGCTATTGACAAAAAAAAATTATGAAGTAAGAATTTGAAGGTCACTCCAAATCGTGTTGGGAGCTATGTTCGAAGAAATGGGGAGGTAAGTTGTTCGGTAGTTGTTAACATCCGGGTGAGCCCATAAGCAGATTTCTACAGAAATACGCTAAAAAGAGTAGAACAATTTTCTCGCTGACAACAAAGGCTAACATAGAAACCTAAAGCTACCCATAAAGTAATGTAATTCCGCACTGAAATAGACAGGAAAAGGAACAAAACAGAAAGGCTGGAGGTAGTTGCTTGAACTAAAATTTCCCTGGATTTAACATTCACTCCTGGCAGTTTTAAGAGTTAAAAGTGGATTGAAGCAGGGACGGTCTTACTACGTGGGGGGTCTCACTATTTTTTCTTTGGGCCGTATCGTAATCCTTTATTTATTTACTTTATTGCCTGATATTTATTTTTATATATTAAACATATGTAGTTAGTAGGTAAAATTTTAGTCTTTAGATAAATTGAAGAGATTTTCCTTTTTATTATCTCATTATAACATAATTAACTCTGGGAGCCATGGTGGCCATACGGGCTAGAGCAGGTAAGGCTTTGGTCGCATAGTCTCACCTTGGTTTGCGGGTTCGAATCCCGACCGGGAGAGAGTTTTTATTTCTTAGATAGAACTCCCTCCCCGGGCCATGGATGTCGTAAATAACTATATAATTCAGGGAAAATGGCTAATATGCATCTAAGGCCAAAAAAAAAAAAAATATAACTGCAACATATGAAGTTTTTTTGTTTTTGTTAAGAATTGAATATATTATAAATATACATATATATATTTTTGTTTTAATTTTTATTCAACGTCTCATCGCCTTCAGGGTCATTAGTGACGACTATTGTGTCTACATGTCCTCGTAGAGTTTTGCATCTTTAAGGAAGTGGATGAGTCTGTTGTGCCTTAGGGTGTGGAGCCCATGTACATTATAGTTTATTCAACGTCTCATCGCCTTCAGGGTCATTAGTGACGACTATTGTGTCTACATGTCCTCGTAGAGTTTTGCATCTTTAAGGAAGTGGATGAGTCTGTTGTGCCTTAGGGTGTGGAGCCCATGTACATTATAGTTTATTCAACGTCTCATCGCCTTCAGGGTCATTAGTGACGACTATTGTGTCTACATGTCCTCGTAGAGTTTTGCATCTTTAAGGAAGTGGATGAGTCTGTTGTGCCTTAGGGTGTGGAGCCCATGTACATTATAGTTTATTCAACGTCTCATCGCCTTCAGGGTCATTAGTGACGACTATTGTGTCTACATGTCCTCGTAGAGTTTTGCATCTTTAAGGAAGTGGATGAGTCTGTTGTGCCTTAGGGTGTGGAGCCCATGTACATTATAGTTTATTCAACGTCTCATCGCCTTCAGGGTCATTAGTGACGACTATTGTGTCTACATGTCCTCGTAGAGTTTTGCATCTTTAAGGAAGTGGATGAGTCTGTTGTGCCTTAGGGTGTGGAGCCCATGTACATTATAGTTTATTCAACGTCTCATCGCCTTCAGGGTCATTAGTGACGACTATTGTGTCTACATGTCCTCGTAGAGTTTTGCATCTTTAAGGAAGTGGATGAGTCTGTTGTGCCTTAGGGTGTGGAGCCCATGTACATTATAGTTTATTCAACGTCTCATCGCCTTCAGGGTCATTAGTGACGACTATTGTGTCTACATGTCCTCGTAGAGTTTTGCATCTTTAAGGAAGTGGATGAGTCTGTTGTGCCTTAGGGTGTGGAGCCCATGTACATTATAGTTTATTACTTACATACTAACAACAACGGTGCCTTATGTGCACTCTTTTTATTGTATTATTTTGTATCAAATTAAACCATTTATTTTTCTCAGTAGGTCATTTCTGGTATTCATTGTTGATCCAGAATAACCCGAGACAAGTTCCATTTTGTTGTTTTAATATTCGAATTTACCCATGTAAATAGTAAGACGTTATGGGATGAGATTTCTTATAGAAATAAAAAACGTTGTTTTCCCACTGTTTTATTCGCAACCAGACCCGGTTTTCAACACAAGATCGTCATCATTAGTGGCACATCCCACCCGTTCAGTGTAGAGGCTAAAAGAATACTGGTCAGTCACTGAACGAATGGAATGTGCCACTGATGATGACGCTTTTGGGTTGATAACAACGTCTTTTATTTCTGTGAGCTACCCTTGTTCATTCAAATATTTAATGAAAAGTTGTTCTGGACCTTACTTGATCAACAATGAATACATAAACTAGTAGCATAGAGGTAGGATTCTTCAAGGTTGTGGGTTCGAAACCCCAAGGGCCTCTATTATCTGTGGGGTAAAAGAAACCTTGAGCATGCCGTCCTTCATAATATAATTTTACAGGGATCTTTCTAGTGAGTATAAATGAGAAAACTGTAAACCTACTTATTTTCTAAATGTACCATATTGTCCTAGTTGAGGTTGCCTCGTTCCCGGCATCGACCATGTTCAGAGCTAGGATCTACACCTTTCCTCCTCCGCTGTACAATTCTTCTTCGCATGGTGGTACTCTTCATCTATCATATCTATATAATAACACTTCTAAAACCTGTCAAAACATTCACCTGTAGATTTCTGCAAGCCACAATTTATGTTGGTTAGTAAGTTAATCAATTACATTAATCGGTTAAGGGTTAAATAAGTTTTGAAGAAAATAACAAACATTGGTTCACAACAAAACCGACGCACTCTGAAAATTTTATTTTTGATATGTAAACATCTTAGCTCTCGGTAGGGGCATGTCAGAGCGTAACTCTCGTTGATGTGCACTTCTTTATCTGTCTGTGATGTCAGCTGTTTTTGATCATATTTACCGTTCTAGTGAATTTAACTAAAATATCAATATATAACGAACTATGAAATGATCTTTCGATAAGAAACGTTTAGGTTAAGATGCTTCGATAGCTTAAATTTGTCACAATAAATACAATTTGTGTTAAAGGAAAATAATATAGCAGTGTAAATCTAAAAAATATAATATATATAATATTTCAATATATTATTATATGATGTAATATTGCTATTAATATATAATAATAATAATAACTACTGAAAATATCGATCAATAAATAATATATTTGTTGTCATATTGCCACAACAAATAGTACAAATGTTTTTACCCATTTCAGGAGATACCGAACAGCTTATTTCATTTTTAAATGACAAACTTAATCTACAAATGAATATGAATTGAAGCATTTTAACAACAAATTCGAAAACTACCATCGACGCTGTATTCTCGCGGTATTTAGAGACACTACTATCACAGTTGTATATATCTTATTTTAGCTATCACAAACCTATAATTTCATGTATAAAAGAAATTGAAGAACAATAAATTTTAAAGTTTAATTTTTCATACTACTTTTCTTATTGTAACATTATAAAACAAATTTTAATCAAAATCAGTGCACGACAGAAATTTTTTGAAACTAAAGCAGATGTTTACACATCAATTCTCGTGAGTACCACGTCACTCACACATTACTTGTTTTTTGTAATTCTTTTTTGTTTGGATCAAATATTGTTTATATTGTTTGTTGTATATATTGTTTAGCCTGTATACACAGTTAGGGAGAAATTAATCCTCTCTGTATTTACTATCGAGGCTTTTGAATCTCTTGATCCTTAAATTCAAAGTTTCGATAACAAGACAATAGTCGTTTAGCCTCTGAATTTCAACTCTTTCTCCAGTTTCTTTTGAGATTTTGTCCGAGAAAGAACTGTTCTTGTTAAATTAGTGATGACACCTGAACAAGTGGCCCGTGCTATGGCTCTGGTGGAAGATGGGCGTAGCCAGCGTTACGCGGCGCGTGCTTTATGTCTGTCGGAAACAACAATCCATAGAGCCATCCGACGGTATAGATAGACAGGGCAGCACAGAAGGAGGCAGGGTTCTGGTCGATCTAGAGGCACTGGTCCGCATGACGACAGATTTAATGTTGATCCACACGTTAAGGAACAGGTTTAAACTGCTTCAGAGGCTTCCCAGAGACTCCGTACTGTCCGTGGAGTGAAAGTGAGTGCCGAGACAGTAATGCAGGAGATGAACTTAAGACCCAGCCTAGGAAGCCAGCCTATGGGCCTCTTTTGACCGCAGACCACCAAAGAGCGCGTTTGGAGTTTGCTAGAGAGCACCGCAATTGGACGGAAGAAGATCGGAGCAACATCCTCTTCTCAGATGAGTCCCGTTTTGCTGTCCATAGACCAGATGGTCCACTCTACGCGTACAGGAGGCCTGGAGAACGGTACGTTCCATGCACCATGACCGGAAGAGTGCAATTTGGAGGCGGCCCTGTTTTGGTGGTGGGGAGGGGGGGGGGGGGGCGATATCTTTACAAGCAAGGACGGACCTCCACATCTTCAACCAGGCATCAATCAACGCTGAATTGTACAAAGAGAAATCTTACGACATTATGTGGTGTCCTATGCTCCGTTCTCTGGTGAAAATGTTATGCTAATGCATGATAACGCAAGACCCTATCTCGCTGCGTGTGTTATGCAGCACCTACAAAAAGTCGGTATTCGGACCCTCAGGTGGGCAGCTCGAAGCCCGGACTTAAACCCGATCGTGCTCCTTTGGGACGAGCTTGGACATCTGAAGAGACCTCCCAGCAGCTTAGCAGAGGGTCCCGCCTTGGCAGTCAACGAGGCAACATCTACCAGACCTGCTCCGCATCTGTGAGTTTGTGAAGTGTGTAAAAAAGTGTTAAACTCAAAATAAAGTTGACAATATTAGAGTCCAGTGCCTAAAGGTCCTGTGTTCGAAGTTTGGACAGAATCTACCGAGTGGTTTGTGCACAATCGGTGAGCACAACATATTCAATATTTGAATTTAGAAAGTGGCAGTTGGGTGTGTGGGCGTGTCTAGGGGAGAGCGCTTCCCAACCTACCCCCCCATCCCCCCCACCACACCTCTCGAAGCTCTCACAGCAGCCAGCTGTTGTCCCTCACAACAATGGAGATGTGTCCGCGAGTCCCCCCCACCTCCCCACCCCCTGTCACCCAGGAAGCCCCACAGACAATTTCACCAGCCCCCATCCCCCTCCCCCCCGCCGATCTACCCTCCCCGTCCCGAGGATTTCTCTCGCCCTCAAGAAATCGAGCGGAACAGTGACCGCCACCCCGTTCAGTGGCTGCCCCAACAGAGAGGCGGCAACCATTCAGCTAATGGTCGCTGCCCAGACCTCCAAGATGAGTAAGGCCAGCCAGCAGAAGGTAAATGAGGGGGTCCAGCGTCTCGTTGACCTGCTGGCGGCCTCGCTCGCCAAACAAATAGAAGCGGAAACTAGGGCCAAAGTCTCATCCGAGATTTTGGAGGGATTTAGGCCGGCGGTGATGGCGGAGGCCATCGCCACCAAGTTGATGCCAGGGACGACCCTCATGAAGCCCAGCATCCCGGCTATGCCGAGAGATCCCCTCTCCAACGGCCCCCCTGCCCTGGTCGAGGACCTGCCCCAGAACGGCACTCCGCCGGAGAGGAGGGCGAAGAAGAAGAGAGGAGCCACGGAAAGTACACCTACAAGTGCTGCTTCCCCTAAGGGGCCCGCCGCCCCTCCATCCGTATCCAGCCAAGGGAGGGAGAAGGATGGGATCCCCCTCCCGTCCTCTCCCCCCCCCCCCCCCCCACCCCCGGTCACTGAAGCGGAGTACCCGGACGCCATGTCCTGGGCAATGGTGGCGTCGAAGAAGAAGAAGAGGCAGCCGAAAACGACTTCTCCAGCCCCATCCGCAGCCCTCGAAGCCCCCACCCAGGACAGCGCCCCCCCAGAGGACGAAGGCAGATGTCGTCCGCCAGCTGAGGAGGGAGCTGACAACCGAAGGAGGTGTCCGCCCGGCCGCCAGTTACAGGGCTGTCGTCACCTTCCAGCAGGAGAGTGACGGCAGGGGGCTGGAGGCGGCCCTGGAGCTGGTAGACCCGAGGGAGCTCGGGATCACGGTGAAATCGGCCAAACCCGCCAGGAGAGGAGGGCTACTCCTTCAGGTGTCCACCCCGGCCCAGCTGGAGTCCCTGTTGGGAGCACCGGCTCTTCATGCAGCGGGTCTGAGGGCCGTGGCGCTCAACAGAAGAAGACCTAGGGTCGTTCTTTTTGATGTCCCTGCCAGCTGGTCGGGGCAGGACCTCTCTGGGAAGCTGGGGGCAGTGAACCCACTGTATAAGGGGATCACTCCACTTTACAGGAAAGGCCCCCCAAAAGGCGGCCCGACTACAAACTGGGTAGCGGAAGCCCCGTCTGATGTCCGGAGAGAACTGGTCTCGGCGGGGTCCATAACGCTGGGTGGGTGGTATCCGTGCAGAGTCGGGGACTGTTTGGATGTAACAAGGTGCAATAGGTGCCAGGGATTCGGCCATATCGCCAAGTACTGTAAGGGCAGGGAGAGGTGTGCGTGGTGCTCAGCGGAGAACCACAGCGACACCAAGTGTCCGAATAGGAAAAACAAGCCGCCGAAATGTTGCAATTGCAGCACAGGAAAGTCCGCCGCGAATCACAGTGCAAACTGTGATACCTGCCCGACATATATCCGGGCGATAGAGGCCCTGGCCGCTCGCACGGACTATGGCCGGTAGGCGGCGCGACGGTCTTCATGTGTGGCAACACAACATGAATAGGCGCAGAATCGTTGCTGCGGAAGTACGGCACCTGGTATCCCGGGAGAACATCCAGGTACTTGCACTTCAGGAGCCATATTGCGTTAGAGGCGCCGTGGCAGGCCTGGGCTCCGGCCACAGGATTATGGTTGGGGCGAGGGACAACCAGCGGCCTATGGCCGCACTGGTTGTGACTGACCCCCAGACGGACGTGATGGCACTCCACCATCTGTCCACCAGCCATATGGTAGTGGCCTGTGTCAGGCATGCAAACGTGAGCTGCTATGTCATCAGCGGGTACTTCCCCCCCTCTGAGGACATAGAACGACAGTTAGGCCACTTGGAGTAAATTGTGAATAAAAACGGAGAAAGGTTACCCATTTCCCCGCCGAACAAATAGGGTGATGTGACCGACCCCCCCTCAGGGGGTCAGGGGCACCCTAAAAAAAAAAAAAAAAAAAAAAAAAAAAATTAGGCCACTTGGATCATATACTTGATGAACTCGAGGGGGGCAACGTGATCATCTTGGCGGATGTTAATTCCTGGTCAGTCGCCTGGGGATCGGCTCGCACCGATCGCCGGGGTGGCAGGTTACTGGATGTGATAGCCCGCCATGATCTTCGCATTGTCAACGACCCGGACTCCCCGCCCACATTTCGTGGTGCAATGGGAGAATCCCATATAGATGTCACACTTGTGTCCGGCGGACTAGGCCAGGCCGTGGGAGGATGGCGTGTCAGAGAAGTCACATCTAGCGACCATTGCGTCATAGATGTTCAGCTCTTTGACCCGGGTCTTCCAGCGGTGAGGCCTAGAGACCCGCGCTTTGCTACACGCAAGGCCATCTCAGACGCCTTTGTGACCGCCGTTGCTACGTACTCCTGTGACGAGGATTGGGAAGGCCTCAGGAGCTTTGACCCTGTTGACCAGATCGAGGAGGGAGTTGAACAGCTCGGAAGTATATTACTCCGAGCTGCCGACGAAACCATCCCCAGGAAGGTAAACAGGCTCAAAAAGGTTCCCTGGTGGAGTGAGGAGCTTACCCTCGCTAAGAGGGTTGTATACCGCGCCAGGCGTAGGTACCAACGGTGCGGGAATCCACTTCTGAAGGTGTTAAGGCGGGAAGAGTACCGACAACTGAATAATGCCTACAACCGAAGCATCGCCACTGCGAAGAAGGTAAGTTGGAGGAATTTCATAGAGGAGGAGAGTGTCAGAAACCCGTGGGGGATCCCTTACCGGGTCGTCACCGGAAGGCTCAGGCCGGTCGCCCCGGTGGCCTCCATCAGGGATGGGGACGTTTACGCCTTGTCCCTGGAGGAGGCAGGACGGATGTACCTGGGAGTGGCCTTTCCGGCGGACGACCCGACGGAGGATACCCCCGCCCAGGTAATTATCAGAGAGACTGCCCGTGCCCTGCCGGATACGGAGGACGCTCCGGACTGGGACGAATTAGATTTAAGTCTGGCGGTTGGGAAGCAGAGGAATGGCGGCGCCCCTGGGATGGATCTCATAGACGCCGCCATGATCAAGAAGGCATTCCCGGCCATAAAGGCGGATCTTCTTCATCTGGTAAACTCCTGCCTAAGGACTGGCCACTTCCCGAGTGCTTGGAAACGTGCACTTGTGTGCACGTTTGTCAAGCCTGGGGACAGGGACCTCTCCTTGGTGGGTAGCTATAGACCGATCAGTCTACTCCCAGTCTCCGGCAAGGTGTTGGAGACTCTGATTCTCTCAGGAATTCGAGCCCGGGTACAGGCCTTCGTATCGCACAGACAATTCGGATGCATGAGGGGCAGATCCGCTGAGGATGCGTTGAGGATTCTGAGGGCGGATGTCGGGGAGGGCAGAGGGAAATACTCTCTCTGCATCTTCTTCGACAATTCTCTTGCGATTACGGTCTGTGGGAATTCCCAGGAACCTATTCGGGCTCATCTCCAGCTTCCTCAGCGAGCGCACTGCGACGGTGAGGCAGCAATTCACCAGCACTACAGCGAACGTCACCAGGGAGAGTCCCCAGGGCTCGGTCCTCGGACCAACACTCTGGAACATCCTCTTTGATGGACTGCTTCGTGACCTCGAGACTCGTGGACTCAAGGCAATTGCCTATGTCGACGACCTAGTGGTCACGGTGCACGCTGACAGTCGAGCTACTTTAACCGCCCGAGCCCAAACCGCGATTGACGCTACGGACACATGGTGCCGACTGAACAAGTTAACCCTCTCTCCCAGCAAGACAGCGGTCATGCTGATGAGAGGAAAAACTGACGCCCGCCACGCCCTGGTTCTTGCAGTACACGGCCGACGCGTTGAGTTTCCGGCCGTGGTCACGTACCTAGGTGTGGGGATTGGGCCGGGATTCAACGTCACGCCCCACGCAGTTGCCATCAAGGATAAGACAACAGCTACCTTTAACGCTCTGAGCTACCTAGCCCGAGCGACGTGGTGCCTCGGGTACTCCGCGTGTAGAACTATTTACACCGGGGTCTTCGAGGCCGTAGCAAGATACGCCGCTGCCGGATGGTGGCATCGCCCCACCAAACGACAGCGTACGTTGCTATTACAAGCTCAAAGAGCGGCCCTCCTCAGGGTTACCAAGGCCTACCGTACAGTTTCCACGGCTGCGCTGCAGGTGCTGGCGGGGGCTCCTCCCATAGACCTAGTCTTGGATGGAGCCGTCGCCTCGTACTTATGCAGACGCGGCTTACCACTGGAATCAGACACGGACGTGGCCTTGCGTCAAGCCTTAGAGGAGGGGATGCAAGGACAGGCGAGACCGGAGCGCGTGAGGGGCATTGTCCAGGAATGGATTGTGGAAAGATGGCAACGGCGTTGGGCGCAATCGACAGATGGCCGAACCACCTTTGCCTATTTCTCGAGCGTCCGGACGCGCCTTGACTCTTCATGGATACAACCAGACCACTGGATGTCACAGGTGCTATCAGGTCACGGCGACTTCAGCGCCAAGCTCTCATCTTTAAGAGGAAGAACAGCCCTGCCTGCTCGTGTGGCGGCGTCGAGACTGCGGAACACGCAGTCCTTGAATGCCCGGTATACGACGGGCCTAGGGCGGCGCTGATTCGCCGGACAGGATCGTACCTGGGACTGAACCTGCCGGGACTGATGACGGAGGCTGGCTACCCGGCCTTTGGTCGGTTCGTCTCCTCCTGGCGAAAAATTAAGAAAGCCTTCTAACCCGGTGCCGGGGGCCCCGCCGACAGCCAACAGGCGCAGCGGTGGCTGCCCCCGGCTCCGGAAGATAGGCAGAAGAGAACCCACCGAAGAATCTCGAACTCACTCGGCGCAATGAGGCGTTGAGGAACCAATGACGACTGCGAACCGTAGCCATCGAGCCGGTCCACAACGGACAAATAGGGTGATGTGACCGACCCCCCTCAGGGGGTCAGGGGCACCCTAAAAAAAAAAAAAAAAAAAAAAAAAACAGCTTAGCAGAGCTAAGAATTGCTCATTAAAGACATAAGCAAAAAGGTTTTTTTAAAAAATTTTTGATAGTATTTTTTTCATTAATTTCTTTAGTTTCCTAGCATTTTGATTTTTCTTTCCTAATTCCATTTAAAATTTGCTGCACTCTAAACTATATTTGATCCTAAAAAACAGAATTACAACAAAAAATGAGCAATGTATTACATAGTAATAAATATAATTGCTTCTTATAATTGAGTAACATGTATTGTATGTTTATTTTATTTATGTATTATAAATGCATGCTATGGTAAAAATGAAATTATGGTCAGAGATGATCACTAAACATGTTTGTGGTTGAGTCTTGTTGCTAGACTAGGGCCCTTCGCTAATAACCGGCTCAATGAGACTACCTCAATACTTTTTGTAGATAATTTATGCTGTGCATATTTCGCTTGCCAAGATTTTTGTGGATTTGTATTGTTTAATATTGACGTGTTTAGCCAACAACTTTATCGAGGGTTAATTAATAAATTATATACAATACAATAATAGAAGACAGAGAGATATCTTACAGAAATTGATATTAATAAAACAACGCCACTCCTAACGAAACCTCGAGTTGTTTCAGTCTCTGTCCAACTAATCACTAAAAACTGTAAATGTTCAAAATGAAAAACAGTTATTTTTGATATTAAAATAATCGAAAACATATTTAATTAATCAGCTAACTCAAAATGAATTTATTTCGCTTTCGTCGAGTTACTAGAGATCTGTACCGTCAAATCACTGATATACCACAACTTTTTGATCATCTTCTGATAATAACAACCAGCAGATAACTTGATCTTTTCTGTCATTTTTGGCAAAAAGCTAAAATTAGAATGAAATCAACTTGGGAAATCTCTTGGCTTAAGGGACGGTATTTTATATCAAAGTCGATCGATGTAAAAGTTGTAAAAAAAAAAGTGGAATTAATACAAAGATACAGAATCGATATTTTAACTGATTGTAATTACAGTAGACTCTCCCTTATCCGGCGTTGCCGGGACCGACATGACGCCGGATAACGGAAATCATCAATTAATGAGAAAAAATATAGGTATCATTTAAAGCATAAAAAAGAGTGTTTTTAGGTGAGCTAAGGAATAAAACACGTATGTATTTTGTTGATAACATTTATTACATTGACAAATATGTACATACTGAACATTGATATATTATATGTACGTACATATGTACATACATATGTAAATTTATCCAAGCATTAAAAAGATATTTTGAAATCTGCGTTTAATTAAATACATATTTAAAACGAAATCTAAAATTCTAAAAATATTATATGTTAAAAAAAATCGGTAATTTTCTTTTGTTTCCCTAACACAACAACACTGTTCCGTGCTGCATAGTCCCACTAATTCTTTAATGTTAAGACGTCTGAAAAACGATCCAACGATTCTTTTCACTATGAGAATCAAATGAAAACTGAGAAAAAGAGAATGGTGTAAAGGAAAAATAAATAGGAGGAGAGGGTTTCTGTGGAAAAAAATTAAACTTTGAATTTACAAGTTAAGTGTTCATTTCCCGATGAGACGATATTGTTGTGCCACGGACGGGACGGTACCTACCTTTGTTTTTATATTGTAGGAAACATTTGTATAAATGTTTGATTTTCAACTATATATTTATTATAATTTATTTATAGGATATTAGTGAAGTAATAAAATATTGTATTAGCGTTCCCGTCATTATAAATACAATGTACATATGTACAATAAAAATACATGAAAGATTCGTGAGTTACGGAATTATTATGTGCTCGTAAATACACGTGGCTCTATATATAATTGATAATCTAATAATTGAATGTTAATTTTAGTTTAACAAATTTGATATTATTTTGCGAGCGCCGGACAAGGGAGCGCGCTGGTTAACAGAACGCCGGATAAGGGAGAGTCTACTGTCTACCAATTAAACAAATAAGAATCGATATTGAAATTGTTTTGAAAGTCTCATTTTCACGAGAAGAAAAGTTTGATTTTGTTTGTTTGAAGTTTATTGACAACGTTTAAAGAACCATTTGCGGACGAATGTTTATAGGAACTTGTTTTTTATAGAACACACGAACTATTCCACATTTTGGTTACAGCCTATAAAGTGTGTTATAAGTTGTGTTGGTGATGGGCTATATTATATAAATTTGGTTATTAGTTGTGTTGGTGATGGGCTATATTATATAAAGTGTGTTATTAGTTGTGTTGGTGATGGGCTGTATTATATAAAGTGTGTTATTAGTTGTGTTGGTGATGGGCTGTATTATATAAAGTGTGTTATTAGTTGTGTTGGTGATGGGCTATATTATATAAAGTGTGTTATTAGTTGTGTTGGTGATGGGCTGTATTATATAAAGTGTGTTATTAGTTGTGTTGGTGATACTATGATGATGATGTACTATGTTCTATAAGGTGGGTTATTAGTTGTGTTGGTGATGGGCTATATTATATAAATTGGGTTATTAGTTGTGTTGGTGATGGGCTGTATTATATAAAGTGTGTTATTAGTTGTGTTGGTGATGGGCTGTATTATATAAAGTGTGTTATTAGTTGTGTTGGTGATGGGCTGTATTATATAAAGTGTGTTATTAGTTGTGTTGGTGATGGGCTATATTATATAAAGTATGTTATTAGTTGTGTTGGTGATGGGCTGTATTATATAAAGTGTGTTATTAGTTGTGTTGGTGATACTATGATGATGATGTACTATGTTCTATAAGGTGGGTTATTAGTTGTGTTGGTGATGGGCTATATTATATAAAGTATGTTATTAGTTGTGTTGGTGATGGGCTATATTATATAAATTGGGTTATTAATTGTGATGGTGATGTGTAGGTTACCGTATGAACTGGAACAAGTACCAGAGGCTGGAGGTGATCACCGAGTACTTGGACTTTCTGGCACAGACCTACCCCAAGGTGGCCACTGTCGGGGTCATGGGCTACTCCCACGAGGGTCGCCCTCTCAAGTACATCAAGATATCTTCCGGCAGCCCCAACGCCAAGGCGTTCTTCATTGATGGAGGTAAGCCATACAAGTTGTTACATTTATCTGGTTCCAATCTTGCAGCGACTGCGGTAGCCATCATACCACTCCTGGAGAAAGTAAGAGCTGGAGGCCACAACTTAAAGACTTGCAGGGTTATCTTTTTGTTAAAAACTAAAAATTATGTAAAGGTTAATAAAAAAAATTTAGTAAAAATAGAAAGAATAATAAACAAACATTAACGCGACTTTACAAAATTGATAAGAAGAACATAATCTGCCCTGAAAATTAGGCAAAAATAATTGCAATTACCTGAAAGCGCAGTCAATTTATTTTTTAACTCGATATCTCAAATTTCAAAATGTGTAAATTACGTATGGGGAATATTGAAAAGAAAAATCTCACTTTTTCCTATTGTTCGAAAATTCAACTTCCTATATTTCCATACATAATTGAGAAGAATTGTAGGCATGGTGACTACTAAATGCCCACCAAGTGTGTTGTCGACTGCGGTAGCGTTCATTCGCTGATGGAAGTGCTTCCTTCCTTCTCCGGAAGATCCGACATACGAATTAATACGTAAAATACATATTTGTACTAGCATAATTAATTTATTATTAATATTTATATAATAAGTTGGCCTAATTTTCAGAGATGCACGTCAAGTAGATCATCTAAATAAAAATAAATGTATATTTTGCGATTTGACTTAACAAGTCACCCAAATTCATGCTAAGGACTTCAATACCTATATTTTGATACCCTTCTTGATTTCTTACCTTACACTCACGTTCAGGTCACTTGATTCTGCTCATTGTTCCTCTTTTAAAATAATGGCTTGTGGTTTTAGGAGCGCATGCACGGGAGTGGATCAGCCCCTCCTCAGTGACGTACATCGTGAAGGAGCTCGTCGAGAACCGCGATGCACTGCCGGCCGACGTCAAAGAGGTGGACTTCTACATCCTGCCAGTGATGAACCCAGACGGATACGAACATACCCACACCTCCTCTAGGCTGTGGAGGAAGAACAGGTCCAAGAAAGGTGGACTATCGTGGTGTGTCGGCACTGACCTCAACAGGAACTTCGACATGAAGTGGGGAGGGAAGGGAACGAGTGGGGACAGCTGCAAAGAGACCTACCGAGGAAGTAGCGCCTTCTCAGAGCCTGAGTCCAAGGCAATGGCAGAATTCATACTGCAGAGGAAGGATAGTCTCAAGGTGAGAGGGGGGGGGGGGGGGGGGGGGGGAGAACGAGTTGCGCCTTCTCAGAGCCTGAGTCCAAGGCAGCGGCATATTTCATACTGCGTCTGGAGGGTAGTTTCTTTATCCTTGTAGAAACTATTAGTTATATCTTGATCTATTAGATTACTTTTGGACAACAAATATTTTCATTTTTGTACACAGAACAAAATAATGTATCTTAAATAAATACAAAATAATGGACATGCACATGCATTGTTGCAGGGTTATGTGTCGTTTCACAGCTACGGGCAGTACATCCTGGTGCCATACGGCTATGACTACTACTCTCAGCCTCCGGACTTCAACGAACTGTTGACAGTGGGCACCAAGGCAGCGTCGGCCATGTTGAGAGCGGGCGGTGCCAGGTACCAGGTTGGCAACACTGCTCACCTCCTCTATCCTGCTGCAGGTCTGCAACTCTTTATTTACAATATGATAATTACAAATATATATAAATAATATACAATTACAGCCTACCGAATGACATAACTCGAGAGGGGTCTATGGCGTATCTGCCCTTCCATTGCCAACCCACTACACAATTCTAATATACGGGTTGTGTAAGGAAGTTGTCAATTTATATACAAATATATATATAGTTTTTTCACAGCTTTATTTTCTGCATAAACAACATGATCTTATAAGGGAAACATTGATTACAGATGACCAAAAAAGAAGAACAAAAATATGTATTATGAAAAAATATAGTTTTTTTTTTCGGGAAGTAAAAATAGAGAAGATTACTGTCTAAAAATAAAATGTTAAAAGTAAGCTTCCTTCTAAAATGCAAAAAATAATTACATGATTGTTAGATCTATATTCTTAGTACTTCAATAATTCAGAACGTTAAACTGCCATGAGAAACAAAATACTTACCTACAATATTTGGGTGAAGTTATTTACTAAATATCTTTGAATTTTTTGGAGTTGGCGCAAAAGTATCTAATATATACATACGATACGATAGGTACGTACATATTTATGATAGATTAATTGACAAAGTTGAGTAAGTAGTTGTTGAGTATAGGAAAACTTTCCCAAAAGCAGAAAAGACTTAGGTACTTGTTCACAAGTTGTAATCTTAAGCATAATGAAAATTACTTTATTCCTTAAAAAATGTTTTTCTCCTATTTCCTCGTGTTGGTTTGAATATTCCAAAAAAAGTTAATTTTTTAAATACAACAGGAACGGCTTTTTGAATAACATAAATATTTCAAGTACTCTACACTGAAGTTTCTCCATCTTAAAAGTTTACATTTGATAATAAAAAAAAAAGGGAAGATATGAATGAAATAAAAATTTATATTAGTAGAACTTGAATCAAAACAAAGGGGATGGACAGTACGTTTTTTTTTTCATGGCATATTAGCCATGTCAATGTGTTATGTATAATTATTTAAGACATCCATGGCCCCGGGAGGGAGTTCTATCTTCGAAATAAAACTCACTCCCGGACGGGATTCGAACCCGCAAAGCATGGTGAGACCATGCGACCAAAGCCCTACGCTCTAGCCCGCACGGCCACCATGGCCCCCGACAGTACGTTGATAAATTAATTAATACAGCTGATTTAGAAAATTCGACGATTTCATTGTTTTCAATTTTGTTCATCTCAGGAATCTGAAAGCAAAAGAAAAAAAAGACTTACTTACCAGCATCCCAAGACCTGAAAAAACTATACTCTTTTCTTTCCACCAAATTATTGGTTTGCCCCATTGATTTGTTGCTAGGACCTCATAACACAGTTTAACTTTCTGCAAATTTTCATCTATATAGCTTCAACATTACCGCGATATCGGTCGGACAGACATCAGTCTCGTTAGCAGGGTTACTTTATGGTCTTGGGGAAAAACTTATACATAAATATAATATTTTTTAGTCATAATTTTGAACAATGTGGCACTAGAATAAAAAAAAATCGATTGACCGTTTAGTTCTGTTTATGTGTGTAAACCAAACCATTTTCAAAACTAAAATAGGATCGATCTCTATCTCCTGTCTCTCTCGCACACTTGGCATCCCATTTAGCCCAGTAAAGAGCAAGCAACAAAACTTATTTGCATTTTATGTTGTGCAGGCGGTTCTGACGACTGGGCCAAAGGCAAGGCAGGGATCAAGTATTCGTACACGATCGAACTGCGAGATGCAGGAAGCTACGGATTCACACTCCCAGCCAGCTACATACTTCCAACCTCGAAGGAGGCATTCGAAGCAGTCAAAGTGATAGCAAGTGCAGTGGCTGCAGCTGCATAATGCAAGCCTGCTCACCAACTGCAGATAATTATATTATATTGTAAAATCTTTAAAAAAAAGTTCTAAAATAAATTATTTATTTATTTCTATTCTCTGTATTATGTTCATTTTTCTATTTATTTTATCCTGCTTCCCAAATGAGGTTCGGGGAATCAAAATGTTGTTAACGAAACATTTTAAAAACTGCATGGTTTTACTGAGTATTAACTGTTTTATGGTCTTAAGCATCCATTATATGTCCAGAGGGCTCCATCTACATAAAATATAAACCTCAGAAGGATTCTTCTCATTTATGGGTGGATGTGAGGGTGATAATGAATGTTGAGGAAATTCAAGGATCTGTCGAGATGTAAACAAGAATCTATACAAAAATCTGGACAATGTTTCGAGAAAAACAAATTATTTGAACATACACTGTGTTGTGGACAAGATAACAACTACCACAAGGAAACAGAATAATAAGACAATAAATTATCAATTAATTTTTGCGCTATATAGACTTGCAAAAATAAAACATATATGCCCGGGTCCCGAGCTCGCGCGGTGAACGCCAATAAGATAGGTTGGAGGACACAACCGATCGCTCCGGCGAATAGCGGGATCCTACAACCGGCCGTACCGTTTTCACACATTTTCTTCATATTGGGAGAGTGGTTGTGTACGTACACCTAGGGACCTAAGCATCTCTGTTAGCTCTACAGCGGGAGACCGTACTTTTACCTTCTCCTGACATTCGAAAAGACCCTGGATCATCGACTAAAGTCCCATCCGAAGGACGACGTGCTCAAGGTAATTTTTCACTTTCCAGTCAAAACAACTAAGAGTCCCGCCCAGATTTCCAACTCGGGATCCTGGGCTAATTAGACACCACATGAAAGATAAAATAAGTTTCCGTTTGGTTCCAACTAATATTGTCATAAAAATAAAGAAAACGTATGTTTTTAAAAAATATTGTCTATTTCACAAATAATATATAATATGGGAGTACTTTCGGTATTGCTACCATCTTCAGCCACGACTTAACAAAAAATACTAGTATCGGCCAAATTCGGTTAAAATGAAGGGAGAAATATAGGGGAAATATATATTTTCTTCATATTGGGAGAGTGGTTGTGTACGTACACCTAGGGACCTAAGCATCTCTGTTAGCTCTACAGCGGGAGACCGTACTTTTACCTTCTCCTGACATTCGAAAAGACCCTGGATCATCGACTAAAGTCCCATCCGAAGGACGACGTGCTCAAGGTAATTTTTCACTTTCCAGTCAAAACAACTAAGAGTCCCGCCCAGATTTCCAACTCGGGATCCTGGGCTAATTAGACACCACATGAAAGATAAAATAAGTTTCCGTTTGGTTCCAACTAATATTGTCATAAAAATAAAGAAAACGTATGTTTTTAAAAAATATTGTCTATTTCACAAATAATATATAATATGGGAGTACTTTCGGTATTGCTACCATCTTCAGCCACGACTTAACAAAAAATACTAGTATCGGCCAAATTCGGTTAAAATGAAGGGAGAAATATAGGGGTGGCTTAACTTAAGTATCTAATAACTTTAGTATTGTAATCCTTGAATATTACACTTATTAGTTTTCAGCCAAACCGGCCCTAGGTGTAGAAAGGTTTAGAGTGAGTGCAAAATTTAATTGTTTACAAATAATTTGAGAATTCCGGAAAAAATGAAGTTTCAGTGGAAATTCAACATAAATTGTTTGACGGATCACGGATAACTCCCCTCCTACTTGGTCCACTTTGGTAAGTTAATGTCGTTAGATACCGCAGAACATGGAGCCGGGCAGCGGAGTCTCTTCTCATCTGTCGCTTCTTTAATCAACAGAAACAGGGAATAATAATAACAACAACAACTTTTCATATTGTATTTTTTTATTACATAAAAATATAAGTGCTCAAAAATAATTAAATGTGTAATAGATCTAAATAATTGTTAAATTTGTACAAAGAATGGCGTCAACATTTTAGAGATATGAGCAAAGATCCTTAATTACATTGCACATTGAATATCCTGAGGTAATTTAAACAATAATAATACATTTTAAAAAATAAATAAATAATAAAAAATCCTTAAAATTTATTTTGTGAAAACCCCGTTATTTAAACTTTAAATTGTATTTTTACGTTCAATAGATTGACTAAAATTATTTTAATTATTAAAATAAGTATAAAATGTGAATAGATTAAACTTCTTTTGTGCTTTCCAACTTTAGCAGAACGGACGGGTGCAATATCTTGGCGTTCTACAGTTTGCCATCCTATTTAAAAAATCCAATGTGCAAAGGCGAATTCTCGAAGCACTTGAGCGGAACAAACGCAATGAACAGACAGGGTACAATAGGCGGTTCTAAATCTCGTCGTATAAAACAAGATAAAATGAGATCGATGTGTACACGCTTTAATCGATTTTAGAAACGTGTTCGACTAACTGTCTCTAGAATACCTGGTTAAAAGCCTAAGACCCCCAGGGCAGACGAACCAATTCTAGAGGTCATCACTGGCACGAATACAACGACTTTCCCACAAAGAGATACTCTCACCAATCTTGTTCAATTCTGTCTGTACTCGGAAGGTTTTCAGGAAAATCAGCTGGTCAAGTAGAGGACTGGAAATTAACAATACAGAACTCACAACCTTACGCTTTGCGGACGACGAAGTACTTACAACTAAATCACCAAAAAAAATAGATTTCTATACTCATAAAACTGGCAGGACTAGAAATGAACCCAAGACTGTTCTCCTTAACAACAGAAACGTCACCAAGTTACACCTCTCAGAAAGGAAGAATTGAAATGGGTGAGTGAGGCAATCAAGTTGTCTTTCGAAGATAGCTTCTAGAAAAACGTAAACAGGACGATATCAGTCAAGTGGCGAAAGTAGTTCATTTTCAAGAAAGAAATGTCACTGGAGTTGAAGAGAAGGGAGTTCAACGCCAGCCACATTCCCTGGCTTCTATAAGAGGCGCGAAGGCTGGACACTGACAAGTAAAATAGTCTTAAAGCAGCGGCATATCTTGAATATAACAAAGAGTCAGGATAAAGAACAGGGATACGAAGAAGGAGCGAAGGTCAGGACTATGGAAATGATGAGGAAGTGGGCAGGTGAGGACTAGAGAATGGTGGGTATTCAGAGGACCACAAGATTACACAAGGAAGACATCAAGCTAGCAATCCTGGCATCCCATCAAAACGGCCTCCCTTCAGGGTCAGGATAAGGAACAGAGATACAAGAAGAAGGAGCGAAGGGTCAGGACTATGGAAATGAAGAGGAAGTGGGCAGGAGAAGACTAGAGAATGGTAGATATTCAGAGGACCACAAGAGTAGACAAGGAAGACATCAAGCTAGCAATCCTGGCATCCCATCAAAGCGGCCTCCCTTCAAATTTGGGCCTAGTTTTCAAAAAACTAAGAAAAAATTGTATTTTTATTTTTGTAATACACACATAATACAGTAATACAGAATTGTAGTTTTATTTTATTTTTTTATTTCTCTCACATTGCATTTTACTTCTTAAAAAAAAAAAAAAAAAAAAAAAAAAACATAATCACAGAGTATTATTATTATTGGAAAGATGAGAGATGTTGGATTTGTTGGGAGGGGCCCCCCTCACGCACTTTCCATATTCTAACAATGTTTACTAACCCATCAACACAAAATATTATTTTCTGAATAATAACATAAATATAAATGGTGAAATATTTCTTTATAGACATTACCATGATACAAAATATGGCTACCAATACATTACAGAAAAATTAGAATTTCACAAAACGAAACCTGTTTTATATCAATCTACATTTTATCAATATTTTGAGAGAACATATCTATATGAAACATTTGTGTCTACTCGTTAAGATTGAGATTTCATTATATAATATGTATCAAAGGCATATACATTTTTAAAAAGAAATAAGAGTAATTTTTATAAGAAATTCTACCAAAGTGTTCAGAAACTACTCAATACTACTCGTATGTATAGTTTAACTCGTCACTACGCTACGATAAGAAAAAATCAAATAAGAACAAGATGTGATTCCAGAGCTGGTTTATATAAAAAAGGCAATGTCCAGTGTCTGGAGGGGCTTAACGGACCTTTCTTCAACAGAGGCCAGCTGAAACGGAGCCAACATCAAGAACACAACTATGAAAATGGAAAAATATATGACAAGTTGCTGGAAAATTCTTTATCCTGATCTCAGGACATGTTCCCATGGGAACACCAGGATGACGCCATCCTGGACCTTCCTCTTCAGTGTATCTGCGCATCTCCTTTGATATGAGTGACACTAAATACCGCTTCTTCAAAAATATTCATATATTTATATTAAATTCAATGAATGAAGCTAAAAAGATTAAATTTGAAAAGCACACTCCTCACATGTACGAAGCATCCACTAAGATAAGATGTTCCAAAATTCCTACTGTAAAAGGGGATGATGTAATCAGCTGACTCTTTAACGCTAGATCGGATTCTCATAAAATTTCACGTGTAGCATTCTTATAAGCCCGGTTCAAACAATTGCCATGTTGCATCTGAAAATGTTGAACGGGAGGAGGGTATATCTCTTATTCATCTGCTTATAGAGTCAAAAGAACTGCGAGCAAGCGATAATCAAGTAGTACAACCTAATATTATTTATGAAATATTATCACAACTATTTGTATTTCTAATAAGCTTTCTTGTTATTTTCTGATTTGAAATTATTGCTACTCACTAGAATAGATTAGGTAACCTAGGTAACCACTCCTTGTTAATATCATGACTACAATACTAAAATGAAGTCCATCCGAACTCAATTATTTTAAAATAAAAAAGATATCTAATTTTTCGTTAAATCGGTACAATTTACGGGAATTCAGTTCGAATAAGTACATGGAATGTCTTAGTGATGAGTTGGGTAAAATATAGCTTACATTTTTACAACAGACAGGTAATATTCATCAATTTTATGATTTATACAAAGAGGAATGTGAAGTTGTTTTTTTCAGGAAGCATTTTATATTTTTTTTTAAATCACAAAACAGATTCCATTGCTGATAAACTTGTTTTATGGATCCCTGACAAATAAGGAACTAAAGACTGTTTAATTTTCAATAAATATTTCAAGTATAAATAATAATTTTTTCTGTAGTACGTTACTACTGCATCGTATCGAACCATCAGTGGAATAGTGTCGCAACTGCAACAAGATTTAGATCTGAGGCCTCGTGCTTGTTTTATGCAGAAATGAGGAGTAACGCAGTACAAGAAACAATGATACTTTTTTCGCCAAAACACAATGTCGGGAATATGTTTTTGCTTCATCCTATAACTCTATTTTCTTCACTCAAAAGCAACACTAAGTAACAGTTTCTAGTTAATCTTCCTTCTCTTCTACTGAATAGACAGATCCAAAATAAGAAGTTTGACAGAAATATATTCAGCCATTACCCCAACAAACAAGCTCAGACTTTAGTGAAACTTCCTTCTTATAATGAACGTTAATTTTTTGACCATCATTCATAACTTTTTGATTAAACATTTAATTTTTGAGAAGAATAGTGTAGTCTAGTTTTAAGTAAGGCTAACAAAAAGCTTGTTCAAATCAAGCCCACCTGGAAATTTAAATGTAAACATGTGCTAACAGAGAAACGTTAACAAGTTTCTAACTGCTATGAGACAACAGGAAAGTCTCTGTGAAAATCGAAACTTGAGTAAACTTTTGGATCATCTTTAAGAGGGCAAGTTAAAGTACCTACATACTTTTCTACATAAAACACTAAAAATTAATGAATAATCAGACAAAAAGAGGAGGGAGGACTTTATTGATAACTTTATATTTTCTATACGAACTAAAGGAAGAACAACCGACTAGAGGCAACACTGACTAACACACTTGTTAGAGTAATGAAATAAATAAGTTAATAAAAAGTGGGGGGGGGGACTACTTGTTCCACCGAAACTCTGCCAAGGTGTCCAGGATGTTGTCCATCTGAGCACGGTAATAGCAGATCTCTCGGTTCTTGATCAGCAGCTTATCTCTGCAGTTTGAGCTGCAACTCAGCCCCCCCTCCAGTGGCTGCTGCTGTTGTTGCTTCGACAGAAGATCCCTCACGATGGACTGCAGCTTCTGCTCTCGGATCTCATGACGTCGCTCCAAAAAGTCCAACTTCTCCAATAAGCTCGAGTACTGTACACTCTCCTGCAACAAAAAGACTTGTTACTGCTAACCTGACAATGGTGCTAGAAGGATACCATTTTCATTATAAAATGTGAACTAATATAAAAATGGAGGAAGGGGGGGGGGAGGTTCTGTATCTGTGTTTCATTTTCAAATTATTGTTTAATTGTAATAAAAAATTTGAACTTTGTAATTTAAACGCTGAAAAGTAAATCAATGAAAAAATCATATAACCAATAAAAATAATGACTTGTGAGTGGCTTGCGGCGCCACAAAAACATTTTTGACCAAGTTCATATTTTGACAGTTTAGTAACATTACAAAAGACAACTTTTGCCCACTATTTGAAGTCACGAGTAGAAAAAACGTTGTTGTCCCTATGTTTCATAACTCCGCAGTGAGGATGGCTTCCTGCGGGAGCATACCGGGGGATCCGAGTATTTGTCTTATTCGTTTTATTTTATTTTTTGTTTTAATAATTTACCTTGTTTGTATTATGTATATAATGTATTTATTATTTAATGTATACATTTGTTATTTTGTATACATATTTTATGATTTTTAGAGATTTTCCTGTTTTACTTTTTAGTTCAATTATTTATATTCCTGTACACATTCACCACTATCATCCCATTTACTGATGGTTTTGCCGATTTCAGTAATTTGTCAATAAATAAATAAAACAAACTTATTTTTGAAATATTGTCTATTCCACCAAAGATATTTACGAAACTACCGGTTTCGGCCTTACACCATCGTCAGGTCTAGTTATGAACTAAATTAATGTTAAGTTTACATCCCAACTCTGCCTCTCCCTATCTGTTTTTCATACAAACATAATTTTCCCAAGTTTCCAGGGGTCGATCCCAGCTCAATCTAACATAAATAAAACAGATCGCTCTAGAGATAAAGTCTCTCATGTTTACTGACTGGAGACTGTAGCTCCTGGAGTCTGGCTATCTTCTTGTTGGACTCCATCAGGTTGGCTTCTAGATGGTCCCTCTCTGTCTTCACAAGGGCCGCCTCCTCAGCTCCTCCCTCCACACTACAAAACAAACAAGGACATATCAGTATACCTCCACAATTTAGTCATTTATTCTATCATAAATATTGTACCTATTTGTACATTTTATATGTTATTATTATTTATTTATATTTTTTTCTTCTTCATTCTCTTCTCACCCATTTCTGTTCTGCCCTTTTTTTCTAAAATTAATTTTATTTCAAACCTTGTCTGGGCATCCTCCTTCATTTTTGTAGTCAACCATTAATGTATTTTTATTTTATATGATCTGTCGATTTTTATTTTCTTCATATTTTTATAGATTCTTTATTATATCATTCTTCTATTTATATAGACATATTTATTTTCGTTTATTTCATCATAATTAAGCTGTTCATTCTAATATTGATATATTTATATCTATCACTGTCTTGTCTCCACGGTAACACTAATTCATTTATTTTTGTATTTATTTCTTTGTACGACATATTCATACTTTATTTCATTGTTTCCTTTTCTCTTTGAGTCTGTATGTAATTATTCTTATGGGATCTCGGTCCCAGAATACAATTTATTTTCAATTCATTTCCACCATTCCAGAAAAATAATTCAAATCGTTATGAAATATAATGTATCGATAATTTACAAATTAACTCAGCTTCGCCCTCTGAGTGCCGACTCCTGAAATTGTTCTTGTAAAAATGAAGTTCAAGAGCTTTAACCATAAAAACTGGACCAACGGAACGGAGGGGAAAGGGAGGAGTCGTAATTTCGCGCTAATTTCAATTAGTAATTTATGGTCAGTAACAGATTATATAGAATGTTTTTTTTTTAATTTGAGCTGTAAAACATTCGTTAACATCCATTAGATGAGATATTCGTTCAGTGCTACATCCTCTACAGGACGATATCAGGTACTCGTTAAAGATCCCTATCCTAGGTGAATAAACCTAGGTAGGCAAAATTTCGTTCTCCCACAGTATAGTCGGGCTCATATCCACCAGAGGGCCCGGGCATGAGTCAAAAAAATAGCCTCTAAAAGAACATCTGTTAATTAGTAAATGTTTTGTATTTGTCGTCTTTTGTATACGACCAATACGACATACAATAAGATAAAAAAAAAAGCTCTGAATACCTCCCACGGAAATGCGCTAACTTTACTCCGCCTTTTTTTAAAATTGAAGTTTGTGGTCGCCACTTTCGAGAGATCGATTGTCTAAATAGATTCGGCTTAAGGATCTATAAAACTCACATCTTGAGGTGCTCCTTAAGGTGGTGTATGACCATCTGCTGCGTGTAGAGCTGGCTCTGCAGCTGAGCCACCGTGCAACTCCCGTGTCGGCCAGCATGTTCCCGGACCATCCGCTCCATTCCAGCCTCGTGTTCTTCTTGTAAACACCTTAGCTACATGAAGTACATCATAGGCACACAGGTAAGCAAACAGAGAAAGGTTATCGTGGCACAAACCTCAAACATTATCAGCAAAGTCAATAATTTATTTAACTCATTGGTAATTGTCATACTAACATCTTGAATTCTCTTATTGTGAAGACTTATCAGGTCCAGTTCTAGTTTTTTAATTTCTTCTTTTAAAGTTCTATTTTCAGTTCGTAAATAGTTGAAGGAGCTTGGCTCTTCTGAAAAAAAAATTAAGCAAAAATATTACCAATAATAATTGTACAAGAAAATTAACATTTGATGTAGGTATTTCAATAAATCCCACATATTGGCCCTTTTGGTCTCCTATTAATTTTTTTTTCTTCATTTAGATATACGATATTTCGTCCATCTGGACATTTTCAAGTACAACAACTGAAAAATATTACATAGCTATGAACGCATATAATTAACACGGTTAGTTTAATATAATATCTAAAAATGCTTTGTTTTTCAAAAAAAAAAAATGGTTCATAGCATAACAAAATGCTGGAGAATATTATAATGGTTCATAGCATAACAAAATGCTGGAGAATATTATATATAATGTAAGAGAGACAAAGAATTTTTAGATATTATATTAAACTAACCGTGTTAATTATATGCGTTCATAGCTATGTAATGTTTTTCAGTTGTTGTACTTGAAAATGTGCAGATGGACGAAATATCGTATATCTAATTGAAGAAAAAATAAATTAATAGAAGGAGACCAAAAGGGCCAATATTTGGGAATTATTGAAATACCTACGTCAAATGAAAATAAATAGGTCTCTAAAAATCGTATATATTGATACGAATTTGAAGAAAATTAACTAAAAAAAAAAAAAACACAAGAAAATACAATTCAAGCGTTGAGTAACGTCTAAAGTTAACTTTTTGTAAGTAGCATTAGCCTAAATAAACAATTGCATTACAATAATCGTATTACATTGAGTCCCGAAACTACCTCCGTTCCTCCAACTGAAATACATTTCTCCTCATAAAATATCGGTAATTGTTTAAGCTATACGAGGTTGAGAAAGGTTTACTGTCCGTCTACTTCCGTAAGGTCTTATACCATGGTTCCCTTCTCCAAGTAGACAAGTTTAGGAGCTGTACAGGAAATTCAATTTCAAGTTAAAAAAAGTTCCTATAAACGCAGGACGTTTGCATTTGTGGACGACGATTACTTCCTTCCTAAAATTACAGCCAAAAAACATTAGAAAACCAAATGTTTCATTACATTTACTAAATAGGTTAATTACAAATCTTCAAACAAAAATTAAAAAAAAACATTCTAACAAAAGTTTATACAGCGTTTCATTGCCAGCATTGAATGAGCACTTCCAACTTATTTCAGGCGATGGATAGTGTTTCAGAACATTTATCAGAACAACCTGTGTCGATATGAACATAATTTTTGTAAAAAGTATTTTTGAAACCTCCTACTCTTTTTAAATAGCAGCGCTATGAAAAAAAAATATCCGTCTTTTCAAATTCTTCACTCATTCTCACCCGAACGGACAATTAAATAAAGCTATCCCTGATTTGTTGATGTGTAACGTGACCACGTTTAGCGAAGTGAGAGACAGGGGCATCTAAACCTCCTTTCATTAAGTTCTCAAAGTTTGTCCATCACGAATAGGGCCAACCTATATAACTTAAAAACTACCAAATGGAGTTAGTTATTATGATTCATGTCTTGGCTTTAACTAAGGTCATATATGAGCACTCTGGTCGAAATAAGCTTCACTCTACTGTGAGAGTCCTAAATTTTGCCTACCTAGGGTAGAGGTCTTTAACGAATACCTGACGTCGCAGAGGTTCGGAACGTCCCATCCGAAGGACGGCGTGCTAAAGGTTTTTTCCCTCCCAGATAAAAAAAAAACCTACGAGCCGGATTTCGAACCCGCGATCTTGAGCTCAGTAGGCTAGCACGATACCTCTGAGCCACCGGCGCCCTGAATTTTTAATTACCATTTATTTATAAAATAGTACCTTTATAAGTTTAAACGTAATTCTTAGAATTGCTACAAATTAGATCAGTCTACTCCCCTTCCAACAGTAGCCTCCTCAAGGAAACGGATGTGTCCTCCGAATCCCATCCGGAACCTCTAAATCTCGAAATTTATTATCTATCCGTTTTAACTTTTGAGTTAATAAGACCCGACTAAATTGAGTCGTTGAGAAACACGACGACGGAGGATGCACGCGAAGCACTAGAATCCTGGTTAGAATACGATTACCATGGACGTTATTCAACGTTTAAAATCAATGTTTAAAAATGAACATTAGGATAGAGACAGGCTTGCTTGCCTTGGTAGTGTACAGGGTTGTAATCTTTATCCTTGGCGACGAGGTTCTCTGGTTCACCCCCTCCCTTAGATCTGTTGTCCAAAGCCTCCTTCACGCCATGGCTCACTAACAAATACAAATTAATTTGAGATAAATGTATAAAACATTATTTAAAAAAAAAAGAACATATATTAACAAAGAAGAATACATACAAGTTTACATCAACTCAAAAAATAATACAACTAAAGCACTAAAATTAGCGATAAATTATAATTAATGAAGTCTGGTAATAGAGGGAC
Organism: Aradus depressus; assembly: GCA_963662175.1. Lineage (NCBI taxonomy): Eukaryota > Metazoa > Arthropoda > Insecta > Hemiptera > Aradidae > Aradus > Aradus depressus. The sequence goes on along the minus strand of OY759226.1, from coordinate 812,532 downwards.
GCCCCTTCCCCATTGCGGTTTGCTGCATGCTTGATTCAAGTTCGCAAGTCTAAGTTTGCGCAATTTAACGAAGCAATAAGCCTCAACTGCAGGAGCTACAGTGTTTTTTGCGATTTCTCGCTCTTTTTCGCTGTCTATTGATTAAACGCATTGACACGGTTGATTTATTGGGTAGGACCTCCACCGGATTTCAAAAGATTCCGAGAGACTGAGTGACATTCGTTTGCTATTTAGCTCATTGGCAAGGAATTATCCATATACACTTACAAGAGAGAGACGATATTAGAATGAGATGAAAAAAATATGTTGCCCCCAATACAATGTCCGGTTTCAATGTGTCTCACACCATCATCAGGCCAACAGCTGAGTCCCCTCACAGTCGGTCTCAAGTTGGTGTAAGGCACACTCAAAATCAGTAACCAATACACAAGACAACATATTTTCCACCAATCTCCAGGTGGAACCCTCACCAGTAGTCTTAGCTGGAGAGTTGAGTGCCTTGGTGCGCTCCTTCTGTAGCCGCCGATTGGTCCTCCTCGCATCTTCCAGCTCTCTCGTCAGCCGAGCTACCTCCTTCTCCCGGGCTCCCAGCTCGGTCTTCAGGCCCCGAATCGTAGCCAGCAGATGTGCATCTTCCTTGGCACCCCCACCGCTCTCTGAGGAGCCACCTCTTCCAGACTTCTGCTGCTGCGCCTCCACAGATTGCTTCAGCGACTCGTTTTCTTTCTTGTATCGCTTCACCTCTTGTCCCAGCTTCTGGAGGTCTTTTTCATACTTCTCCTACAAAAATATAACAATCACATATCAGATATATCAATAAAGCAATGATTTTCTGGTCAATGAGGGTTAATTTCCATTGACTTATGAGAAAAACATCGTAATCATGCGAGTGTGTCTACAGCAGTAAAATAAATTATCAGAAGGCATATTAGTTCAGTCGCAAAACTACACCATGAAAGAGCCAGAGAGCCGTGTGTTGATAACAAAACAAGAAAAGTAATTTTCTACTCGGGCAACTGCGTCGGACAAAATAAGAATATCATTGCCGCATAAAATAGAGCTATTTGACCTTAAGTCGATTAAATCTATCTCAAAAATATTTAATTTTTGGGAAAAGACAAAACATGAGAGACAATGTCCATTCTATTAATTTTAAATAACTAAGTATTGTTCCTCTCTTCTTGAAATTAAATTCAATTAGAAATGTTTATGTTAGAGGAAACTGATTTTTTCCCCCATTGTTAGAGAGTGGAGAATATTTTCGAGCTTTTCTTTATATATATATATATAGAAAAGCTCGAAAACCTCCACTCTCTAACAATGAGAAAAAAAATATGAAGTTCAATAACAAGAACAGTGAAAATGAAACCTTCAACATTTCTGATGTTAAGATTTTGGAAATTGATCAAGAAAAACCGAACAAGCTGCTCTACAAGAATTCTTACGGAGAAAGAAATTTTAAAACTATATTATTAACTAGTCATCTTAAAGTTATACGAAGGGAATCTTTGCCAACCAGAACTGGAAGGAACATTGTTAAGAAAGGCAGAACAGAGATAAAAAGAGAGACCGACTGTTAGGTTATTAGGGTATTGAGGTCGAGCCCCCTTTCCTTCGATCGATTTCGCGGAAAATTAATAGGTGCCATCCTTATGAGGAGATAGTACAAAACAGAACCTTCAAGATCATAAGCACAGTTTCGCGCCGCCTAGAATACCTGGAGGTGGGACAATGTCTCCTGTCTGGCGGCCAGTTCCGTCCTCCTCTGAGCCAACTCCATCTCCAGTTCCCTGCATCTCTTGTCCAGACTCTCCCTGAACTCAGGATTGTACACATCGCCGAGGGGCAGTCCGCAACCCGTCTTGGCACGCTTCAACAGGATCTTCTCCATCTCTTTAACCTGAAACAATAAAACATGTTCAGCTTCTATGCGCTATTTGAGCACAACAAAAATAACTGGGTCTAATTATAAAATGTCAGCTGGTGGCAAAGTACTTATACTTCCGAGGGGCAGCTTCGCGCTGTGCAGTTTGGATTTTATTCCGTTAAAAACTAATTGTCAAAAAAAACAAAAAAAAAAAAACAAAGGCTATTATAGGATATGTAGCAGGAACCAGTGACCAGTGGTTTAGCAGAGGCCAGTATAAAAATATATAAACAAATGAAAAAAACACGTTATTCATAGATTTGTTCCTATCACCGTTAAAGGCCATGAGGTAGAGAGCTGGTAGAACCGTCTCCCTTCCATCAAAAGACTTGCGAAATGGAGGAAAGGCAGCCAACTGGCGCATTAGCCAACTGGGTACATTAGTACTGACCTGCCTTCTCAGGTCCATCAGTTCCCTGGCCATGTTCTCCTTCTCCTTGAGCACACTCCTGGCAGTATCCCTCTCTATGGCGAGGGAAGCCTGCAGCTGGCTCAGTGTGCCTGGCAGGCCCTCGGCTCCAGGCTGCCGCATCACACTCCCCAATCGGATCTTCTCCAGCTCCCCTCGCAGTTCACCGATAAGACCGTTCAAACGGACGATCTGCAAACAGCATCTTTTTACTTGAAATATCAGAGACATCAGAGGTAGAGGTGCCCACCCCACTAGCACCGCTACTGGTCATCCTGGGAAAAAGCTAAATGTACAACTTTGAATTATTTGAAAAAAAAAAAAACAATTTTGTATATTGAAACTATGTAGGTTTGAAAAAATAAATTAATAGACTCACAAGACTGATACATAAATTATTTATAGTAATTAGTGTCGTTAATAAGTCCCCCCGTTAATAAGTTGGAATATTATCGGACATATTTTTTGTAAGGAGTAATTTTTCCATTTGCGGTTTTTGCATTAAACAACAACAAACATCAGAAAAATGATTTCCAAGTAGATATAAACAGTTTTTGGCAAATATCTCAAATATGTATTTTTTTACTTTCTCTACTTGTTTTTTGATGGCAACAAATTTGTGAGGAAAGCTAGGCGATAGAAAACTTGTCCCAAAGAACTTTCCTTCTACCAGGTTGGACTGTAGTAGTGTTAGTCTCAGCCCTATGGACTAGTGACGTGTAGAGAGCGGGCGGGGTCCTACCTCAGTCTGCCTCCTGGTCACCTCCGTGTTGGCTACCTCCCCATTTTCCTGTCTTCCCTTCCTCTTCATCTCCTCCAACTCCCTCCTTGCCTCTTCCAGGTCACCGCTAAGGCGGCTCACGTCAGCTCTCAGATCTTTGTTCAGCTTCTCCAAATCCCCCTTTTCTTCCTAAAATAGAAAAGAGTGACTATCAAGTAAAAACGTATTCCAGAAACAAATTATGATTTGATTACTTGTAAGAAACCCAACGTGATATATATTATCAAATCAATTTCGAACTTCCGTAACAAAGATACAAACCATGTACAGTAATTAGACTACAGTTTCAAACTCTGGAATGGGATTTTTTTTTTGTAAGTGGTAAATTCATCAAATTTCAGTTAAATCAATAACAAAAAAAATAAGTGAGGTTTAGAAGTGAGGGAGTGTTTGTCTGGTCGGGCTGTACCCTCTCCTGTAGTTGGAGCACGCATGCGGAGTTAGTGACTCTCCTGTAGTTGGAGCACGCATGCGGAGTGAGTGACTCCTACCTGAAGACTGCTCAGCTCCACTTTGAGGACGACGATCGTGTCGTCGGCCTCCCTCAGTCGCTCCTTCAGCTCCCCCACCTCCACCATGTACTTGTTGTACAGGTTCGTCTTCTGCTGTTCGTTTTGCCGCAATTTCTCTACCAATTTGCCTTCTGTCTGCTCCCAGCATTCCTGCAACAAACACAGTACACGAACTTAATTATATCTAATAACTGAAATTAGATTCATTTGTAAAATATATTCTCTTATTTTTATTATTGTTTAAGCCAACACTCAACAAATAATAGTAACATATACAAAGTATATCATTCATTTCTTAACTCACTTCAAAATAGAGGAAGAAAAAAATGTTTTTTTTTTCCAGTAATACAATGAAGATGTCATCTTCACTTCAAATGAAAGAAGCAAGAGGACAGCGTATCACCACAAATATTTATAGAAGAGGTAGTTTTAAATAAAAATAACTTGTCTTCTCATTGCTTTGTTTAACGGGTTTCGAACACTACAGTCTCGTCTCCAGTAGGATATCACCATTTAGTGCGCTGTTGCGAAAACCAGTTCTGATTGTAAAATATTTCTTTGATACATTTCATCCTACTAAGATGTATAAAACTATATAAGTTATACAGTCGCAAACCTGAGCTATTCACATTTTTGCAACCATCACTTGCAAGTATTTTTCTGATATACGTTATACTCAATCTTGTATTTCCTATACTTAGATTGAGAAGGTTGAAGAAACCATTATAAGATGGTTTAATGCCGAAACGTTTATTCAAATTTTTCATGTGGAATAGAAATTTCCAAAAAAAAGTATGTTTTATTTATTTAGTTCATTATTTGCTTAAAACATCTCAGAGATGGAGATCATTTTATACTTCCTTAATTCTCTTCAATTATTAAGCTATAGGGGACTATGGTCAATTCGGAACTTGCTAACTATTATACAGAAAATATTTTTTAAAACACTACTTTTAGTGTACCTGGTAGGAAAAAAAAAAAAAAAGATTAGGATAAGGATTCTTTAGGAATTATTAACAAAACCACAAATCAGTTTGTATTTACTTTATTTACATTGGTTATTACTATTATTATTAAAGACAGAGGTGGCTATTTGCTAATGGCGGCAGCTACGACCTTGATGGCCTCGAAAGTCTCCTGCGCATTGGGAAGGATGTACTGCGCAGGAAGAGTGAACCCGTACTTTCCCGTGTCCCTCATCTCTATCGTGTAGGTATACTTGACGTTGGCCACTTCCTTCATCCAGTCCTGAGAGATCCCTACACAAAAACAAATTGAAAAAGAAAGTTATTTGAAGAAATTCAATAGAATCTTTATTAGCCGGCTATTGTTCGTGCACAAATGAATCCATTAGTTATATAGATTAGCTAATTAGGTTAGATATTATGTTGGGAACTAGTGTAGAGGCCGGACTACCAGACATAGGCGAGAGAGGTGGAATACAGCACCCCTCCCATTGGCTACGCATAACTATTGCCCCTCCCTACCTCCAGAATCCAGGAAAGAGGGCTGCTCATTGGGGAGTACTCAGCGAGCTGAGCCCAGAAACAGACGAAGAGACGGAGAGCAAAAAGTAGGACATTACAACCAGTATTTATGAAGAGACCCCCCCCCGCCTTTCGCCCCTACGGAGACTTCTGACTATTAGGTGGTACACCGGATACAGTAGATTAGGAAGCAGACCAACATCAACAAGTGGTTTTTAGCCCAACCTTACCGCCCCATCTTCACCCCAGCTGTATACTAGATCAGCAACGAGACTAGAGGGGGAGAGTGGCTACTAGAGATGTAGGATGACAACTACCTGTGGCTGGATAGATCACTTCAGGAGGAGATCCCACTTGATAGACCCGTCCACTGTTGGCTTTGATGCTCTCCGCAGCTAGATGTCCCACCTCTAGCACCTCATTGTAGTCTGATGGCTTGTAGCGCTCTGAGTGCCCGAACGGCGTCAGGATGAACTGCCCGTAGCTGTGGAGCGATACGTACCCCTGGAGAACAAGACGCATTAGCGAGCCATCGTGACACACATACAACGTAATTAACTATACTTCAGCCTTATTGAGATCTCCCTGACAACTTTACAAAGTTAGTGCGCTTCGGGTTTTGGAGATTAATCCAAAAAGCCTCATCAATCAACATTAACGCATAAATTACTTTTGACGAATTCCGAAGTTTCCCCAAACAATAACCGGATATTTTCCCATGTGCCATACAACCTGTTGTTTCAGATTTATTAAATTAAATTAGCAGGTTATACAGCGTTGCTCGGGATATATATTACTTCACCTAAACCTGATTGCTAGCGCTGCCCGGACAAAGAATGTTTGCACACATCATCAGAATAAACGTTCAAGAGTTATTGTGCGGATACAATATTCTGAACGCCATACATATCTGCGATTCTAAAGAGCTTGGACTAACATTTTATGAATATTTTTATTTATATAACTTGAAACAATTTTTTTTTCTTAGGGAAGTAGTCATTTATTCATTTACTTCACATTTCGTCATTTATACACATTTCATGCAAAGAACCAAAGAAAAAAATCTTTGAAAGTAACATTTTAACAATGACAATAACTTTCTTTCGCCGAATGCTTTATGAAATTTATTAAAAGAGTAACAAAACCGATTCTAATTAATAAAACCAATTATACTACTTTTCATGTATTTTGTAAACCTCAGAGCGTGTTTTTTTACCTTTTAATTTTCCTGCTTATTAGGTAAAATCAGAAGAAAAGTTTTTTTTTTTCCGCTTGTCTATTTTTTTGGAAATTTTGAAAACCTAGTTGTAACTACGTAAAACGTTTGATACACAGGCTGGTCTACACTTCATTACACCATTTCGAATTATCTAATACACTACTGAGAGATTATATGGTTATAACACATGATATGGACTATGGTTATATCAATGTAACGTTATAGATATATAGGTCATCTTCTATATGGTACTGTGGAAATATCAATAGGTCCCGCGTCTCTCCAGGCCTCACTATTCAACCGTACAGCAACCATAGTAAATAGGAACTCACTTTAAGGTTGGTGGTGTTGTGAAGGACAAAGTCAGAGAGGGCCTTGGACTCAGGTTCCGAGAAGGGAGCCGTCCCCTTGTACGAGGTACTGCAAGGATTGGAACTGGAGCCGATCCCGCCCCAGTGGAAGTCGAAGTTGCGGTTCAGATCGGTGCCAACACAAGAGGATCCAGGATTCTGGGAGCGGTTCTTGCGCCAGAGACGAGCCGATGTGTACGAGAAGAGGTAGCCATCCGGGTTGGCAACTGGCATAATGTAAAAGTCGACAGACTGGACCTCCGGAGGTAACGAGGAGCGGGCCTCCACCAGCTCGTGCAAGAAGTAGGTGGCCGTAGCCTGGGTGATCCACTCTCGAGCATGGAAACCTGCACAACAGAAAAACATTTATAAAAAAAACGAATGTACGAAATAATAAACCAGGAGCAGAAAAAGTTAAAATAAAAGTTGTGATCAGTTATAAGAATATTTCTCTATAATATTGATACTTAAAACAAAAAAATTCCCATGATGAATCGATTTTATATTTACATTTTTACAAAAACGAAATCTAGGGATATAATGTATTTTTGTTTTTGAATAATATTGGTATCAACATTTAAAATTCGGGTTGATAAACACACAAATTATACGTTCAGTCTGTGATTTATACAATACAAATAATAATCAGTTTGTGTCTACTCTCAGTATAATTAATGTATTTTATGAGATATATTAAGATTTATTTTCAGTCTGCATACATGTACAACACAATGACCAAAATTATTGGATAAATGAAAAAAAAAAATCACAAAAAGTCACTTGATGGGAGAAGACAGCCAGAGCTAGTTCAATAACACCCCGATATATTCTCCTCTTCAGAAGATTAGGGTTATTGGGATAGGCTTGAGAGGATAGGACCTCTGCTGATGGTTTAGAATGGGACGAGAGGTTATTGGGGAAGTTTCAAAATCGGGATTGGATGGAGAGTGGGGATATTTAAATATTTGTGAAGCGCTTTGTTGGAGGGCTTTAGATTGGAAAGCACGGATGCACTTTATACTGGACTGTAGCTCACATGTTAAGTTCCAGTCACTTGAATCGAGGAAGAGGCTCCGCACTAGACAATTTTTTTTTTAACAACTTCTAAGTTGAGGAACGCGGACATATTGTGGAAACTTGTAATAAATGAATAAAACAAACTTATTTTTGAAATATTGTCTATTCCACTAAAATCACTTTAGTGGAATAGACAATATTTCAAAAATAAATTTTTTTTTTCTAATTTCAAAAACTAGTCACAAAAAACGATTGAACATATTCAAGCTCTATGCTTGCAGTTCTGCCCAGCTATAATAATAGGTCGCCTTTTAAACGGTAATAGATAATTTAATTCTGTGTCAATTAAGATCTGACAACTACGAGATCATATCGCCTACTACCAGAGCATTCTTTAGACACTCTGGTGGACATGAGCCTGAATTTTGCCTACTCAGGTTAATTTATTTAGGGTACAATTTAGCACAACCATCTCTTAACGTCCCATCTCAGTGCCTTGGAACTCAACATCATTTGTATAATAGACAAGCAGCTACCTCGGCCCCCAACTTATCTGTTGATCCAAATCTTTCATTACTCATTCTGAATAACAACTAAATCACGGCAATGTGCCTTCCGGAGTGACTGATTCAACTATAATCTTATTTTTACGGATGAATTAATCTTCACGACTTTCTTTTTAATGCATCACTATTTTTTTATGTTTTTCCTCGAAGAGTTATACACTTCCTTCTCTTTAACTATCTTAAAGTTTACAAACTACTCAGAAATGTAATCTTAATAGCACGTAAAGTTTTCATTCACCTTCAGTTTATTATTGTTCCTTATTTCATTCAATGAATGAACTACAATCCTTTATCTATATGATTCTTTATCTTTTTTATTTGATAAGAAGGAGTTAACTCCATTTTAACCAACTATTTTCGAAAATACACTTAAATAAACTAAAAATGTAATTTCACGACTGTTATTTTTTATTAATTGGAAAAAACTACTTTATTTTTTTTTTATTGCAAAGTGTTGCATAAGAAAACACAAAAGGTAATGTTAGAAGACCAAATGTTTCTCACAGGAAAAAAATAATAGATTTGTCTGATAAAAAATAACATGGAAATAGAAAGTCCTACCTTAACATAACATTTACGAATATTTGAATTGTCAAAAGTATATAAATATAAATATAAAAAGTATATAAATATAAATAAAAAGTATATAATATATATAAAAAGTATATAAATATAAATATAAAATAAAATGAAGAAAATAGGAGAGTCTTACATAATCTCAAGTAACATATCGTCGGCCTAAACGTGATACCTCGTAAGCGACATTTTTCCGAAAATGTTTTTTTTTATAAAAAAAAAAAGAAGAAAAAAAACTCTATTGATCTAGTGGCGCCTCGTATACGACATAAAACGAAAAAAACATGAAATACGGTTTGAAGAACCATACTTTGCAAAAGATATGGAAATGAAATTCTGGGGAAACCTCGTAACTCTGTCAAGTATGTTAATTCTTTACTTGGATATGCAAAATAGCTTAAAAACAATTCATGGCATGCGTATACATCTCAATTAATACAAATGTCGAAAAAATTGAGGTTTCCTATAAAGAATATTTTTTTAATCAGTTTTTTGTCTCTCCTGTAAAGTTGGCTTTTTGCACATATGAGGTATCACGTTTAGACCGACGATATATATGACAACCTAGCAAACTTAAATGTCACTTTTGAATTTTGAGCTGACGATGGCGCAGACCGACACCGGTACACTTTATGTATATATTTGTCTGGAATTAGACAATAGAAAAGCTGATAAGTTCTTCGTTTTTATTTATTTTATTACCATTCCACTTTATCGACGTAGATCGCAGAAATGTATTCGGACATTAATCGTCAATAATCTACTCAATTCACTTTTCAGATAGAACTATAAGTCCACAACCAGATTTCCATGAAAATATGTAACTAATTCATTTTACCGTTGGAGGACGCAAGAAAAGTTTCGAGGGCTCGACTGGTACCTTGAAGGACGCAAGAAAAGTTTCGAGGGCTCGAATGGTACCTTGAAGGACGCAAGAAAAGTTTCGAGGGCTCGACTGGTACCTTGAAGGACGCAAGAAAAGTTTCGAGGGCTCGAATGGTACCTTGAAGGACGCAAGAAAAGTTTCGAGGGCTCGACTGGTACCTTGAAGGACGCAAGAAAAGTTTCGAGGGCTCGACTGGTACCTTGAAGGACGCAAGAAAAGTTTCGAGGTCTCGACTGGTACCTTGAAGGACGCAAGAAAAGTTTCGAGGGCTCGACTGGTACCTTGAAGGACGCAAGAAAAGTTTCGAGGGCTCGACTGGTACCTTGAAGGACGCAAGAAAAGTTTCGAGGGCTCGACTGGTACCTTGAAGGACGCAAGAAAAGTTTCGAGGGCTCGACTGGTACCTTGAAGGACGCAAGAAAAGTTTCGAGGGCTCGACTGGTACCTTGAAGGACGCAAGAAAAGTTTCGAGGGCTCGAATGGTACCTTGAAGGACGCAAGAAAAGTTTCGAGGGCTCGACTGGTACCTTGAAGGACGCAAGAAAAGTTTCGAGGGCTCGAATGGTACCTTGAAGGACGCAAGAAAAGTTTCGAGGGCTCGACTGGTACCTTGAAGGACGCAAGAAAAGTTTCGAGGGCTCGACTGGTACCTTGAAGGACGCAAGAAAAGTTTCGAGGGCTCGACTGGTACCTTGAAGGACGCAAGAAAAGTTTCGAGGGCTCGAATGGTACCTTGAAGGACGCAAGAAAAGTTTCGAGGGCTCGACTGGTACCTTGAAGGACGCAAGAAAAGTTTCGAGGGCTCGAATGGTACCTTGAAGGACGCAAGAAAAGTTTCGAGGGCTCGACTGGTACCTTGAAGGACGCAAGAAAAGTTTCGAGGGCTCGACTGGTACCTTGAAGGACGCAAGAAAAGTTTCGAGGGCTCGACTGGTACCTTGAAGGACGCAAGAAAAGTTTCGAGGTCTCGACTGGTACCTTGAAGGACGCAAGAAAAGTTTCGAGGGCTCGACTGGTACCTTGAAGGACGCAAGAAAAGTTTCGAGGGCTCGACTGGTACCTTGAAGGACGCAAGAAAAGTTTCGAGGGCTCGACTGGTACCTTGAAGGACGCAAGAAAAGTTTCGAGGGCTCGACTGGTACCTTGAAGGACGCAAGAAAAGTTTCGAGGGCTCGACTGGTACCTTGAAGGACGCAAGAAAAGTTTCGAGGTCTCGACTGGTACCTTGAAGGACGCAAGAAAAGTTTCGAGGGCTCGACTGGTACCTTGAAGGACGCAAGAAAAGTTTCGAGGGCTCGACTGGTACCTTGAAGGACGCAAGAAAAGTTTCGAGGGCTCGACTGGTACCTTGAAGGACGCAAGAAAAGTTTCGAGGGCTCGACTGGTACCTTGAAGGACGCAAGAAAAGTTTCGAGGGCTCGACTGGTACCTTGAAGGACGCAAGAAAAGTTTCGAGGGCTCGACTGGTACCTTGAAGGACGCAAGAAAAGTTTCGAGGGCTCGACTGGTACCTTGAAGGACGCAAGAAAAGTTTCGAGGGCTCGACTGGTACCTTGAAGGACGCAAGAAAAGTTTCGAGGGCTCGACTGGTACCTTGAAGGACGCAAGAAAAGTTTCGAGGGCTCGACTGGTACCTTGAAGGACGCAAGAAAAGTTTCGAGGGCTCGACTGGTACCTTGAAGGACGCAAGAAAAGTTTCGAGGGCTCGACTGGTACCTTGAAGGACGCAAGAAAAGTTTCAAAAACAATATACGTTTTCATGTAACATTTTTTAATATCTTTCAAAATGGTGACGTATTGAAACAGAATATTTGCTCTCTTTTCACACTCTCCCTAAATGCCAATATAATAAAACATTCCACGTGTGTGTGACCTTGAAATTAGCTTTCATCCAAAGTGTCACAGGACCACATTCAGCAAAGTGGGGAGGGGGACATTCTCCCCAAAATGGTACGTTTACTTCATTTCCAAGGACATACTGAACAGAACAAGTTTCGTCAGAAATGTTTTTTGATTGCTAGTGTCGTGTCACAATGGCGTCACGAAGTGTTGTTGTTCTTCGCTGATGATTTTTGGGGAACATTAGTTCCCCCCCACCCTACGCCATTGCTATACAAGTAACGAAACTTATCTCTACTGATAAATAATTTACATTTAATGAGCCTTCTAACGATGTTGAACCAGGGAAGTATTAGTTATTTGTTTGGCCTCTAGGTTGAGTCAGTGTCCCCCACTCAGACCATCATAAATAAAATATTTAATTTCAAAGCTTCGCCATTTTTGATATGAAAAGAGATATCAAAAAATATTACCTGTTCAAGGTTCTTGTTTTTATAAGGTACAAGCAGATCCCCCTTTTCGTAAGAACAGTGCTCCCCTAACCACCAAAATGTTTACATACCTACTTTTTACGACATTTAATTCTCTACCACCTACGGGTGATTTTTTCTTTATTTGAAGAGTTATCGAGATATTTGTCTTAGTGGCAGATATCAACAGAGCATAGTCCTGTTCCAAAAACATGTTGACGCCGCGCTGTGTCAAAAAAATAGCTTTGATGAAAATCAAAATATATTCGTACATAGTCGAGTGATATACTAAATTGAAAGGTTCTAAGAGTAGATAACGAGATTTTTTTGTTTAAAATTAAAATAGATACTGCTTGCATCAGGACATCCGAAACAACAACCAAATGTGTCCACCCGCTATAATCGTCGGACTGTAACTTAGGATAGTAGAACCGTGCAGTACTGACCTCCATCGATGAATATAGCAGATGCGTTGGGACTGCCGGAAGCCACCTTAACATACTTGAGAGGATGGCCCTCCAGAGACTGGCCCAGCACCCCGACAGTGGCCACGTCTGGGAAGGTCTCCCCGAGATAGTCCAAGTAGCTGTGTATCACTTCCAGGGTGTGGTACTTCTTCCAGGTCATATCGTGACCTACACAGCATGGAATTACAGGTTGACAGTTATCAATTTACGTTACCCCGACTCAGCCCTAACCAAGGACAAAAAAGTCGTCAATGAATCATCGCATCTGTACTTCCCCACAACGAATTTATCAACTTTTCGCTCCCCCTCCAAAACCAGTCGACTGTTGCACTAATATTCAACAGTTGACTTACATAAGGGCTCCTAAATCCTCATACTAAATCTTGTCCCGATAAAATCATTACATCGCCAGTTGTTAGGGTTTTTGAGTTGAGCCCCGCCTCTGATCCCCCCTCCTCTCTTCTGCCGGTTTTTGAATTGAGCCCCGCCTCTGATCCCCCCCCCCCCCCCTCCCTTCTGCCGGTTCCGAGGAACATTAATAAGTGTCGTCCTTTGGAAGTTTTAAATTCACATATAACATTTTGTGTCGATATATATTTTTTTAATTATATATATATTTAATTATTAAAGTTCTTGTGTTAACCCTATCCCCTAATCCCCCCTTCCCGAGTCAATTTGGCTGACAAATCAATAGGTGTCGTCATTCGAGGGTTTTGGTTAAAAAAAAAAAATTCGTGGATATACATTCATTCTATCCGAGTGTCATAGTGTTCAGAAATGTATCATACTTGGAATCTGGAGATTGAAAAACATGAAATTCCGTTGAAAACTCCGCATCGAATTGTTGACCGATTACATAACTTCCCCTATACTTTGTATAGTTGGGGTAGTAAAAACAGAAAAATGGAAAATAGCCCGGCAGTGGCGTTACAAGTTGATCAAACTGGTTATAAATGAGGGGGAGAATTTGGTCAATCTCTCAATAGGTGGACTATAAAGGTGTTACCTTTTCTTCCGTCGAACTCCTCCTCCTCAGTGCCTGCAGAGCTGGGCGGGTTCTGCTCGTCCAGGGCTCTCTGTACGTCCGCGATCCTCACTGTGTACTTGGCCTTGTTCAGGTTCAGCCGCTCCTTCACCTCCTCCACCTTCTCTCCAGGGATGAAGATGTCTGCGTGAGTCTCGTTACTGCCCCAAATGTCCAAATCTGGAAATTCAAACAATATTTTAACAAAATAGCCCCTTCGAATACCCCGAAAAACGCAGTGGTTCCATGTGAAAAGATGGCTTTAAGGCCATTTGAGGTTGATCACTTTGAACGTTCCTTTTCTCTGCCCTCATCTTCCTCATTCTATGCTTTGGCCCCATCATTCAAGTTCTTTTTCTCATATAATTTCAAAGAATAAAACTTTCCAATAATAACTACATTATTAGTTTCATAAAATAGCTCAAACCGTGGTGACGTCATAAAACAGCCTCATTGGTGCTAAATACTACTTTAAATGTAAATGATTTGGAAATGCTCGACGATTAATTCGGTCAAGGTCCACCAAGGTCGTCTCTTCTGATGAGCAATTTTAGTCAAAATCATTTTGGGTTTCTATTTGTCGAAAAAAAATCGTTAAATTCAAGATGTCATTTTATTGTAAGCTGAGTTTATTTTTAAGACATGACAGAAAAAAAAAAAAAAAAAAAAAACAATCCCTGCTCGTTTTTATTTATTTTTTGAATGTAAATTAATGTTCGAAATTTATAATGAATATGTGCAAACGTTTTAGACAACTTTACAAAACTGGGTACAACCTAAATCAGGAAAATGAAAATTCAGAACTTGATGTAAGAAAGCTTAAATTATTTGTAATTTCTGATTTCTTTCTTCTTAAAACACGAACAACGTTCAACATTTACAAAAATAAATAAATATATATAATACGATTCTGGGGTTAATCAATACTTTTCATAATTAAAAAATAGTTTGCGATTTCAAATTGCATTTTCCCCATATTTTCTTCAAATTAGTACATTAATTTAATCACTCAACAACGGACCGCTACTTCTTTGCAAACCTGAAAGACAGAAAAATATGTTTTTCATCCATTTAAACACGTCCATCATTGCCCCCAGTTCATCTTCTCACATAAGAACTGCCATTATGTACTTAAGCATCAGAATAAACAAAAAAATTAAGTAAATAAGCTACTCACCATCCGGAGGTATCAACTGCTCAACAAGAGAAGAGTGGTTCTTCTGAAGACTGATCACTTGTGCTCCCAGGTAAGTCTGCTTCTCCACCTCGGCCAACTGTTCGACTTGTAAGTTGACGTCCTCTCCATCGTCCGGAGGAAGAACAGAGGAGGCAAAACCAACCAAAGCCACCACAACTACACACACTTTCATCCTCAACATCACAGTTATAAGGGTTTTCCTTTAGGATGTAGGCACTAACTCCAGGTTAGCTACACTCAAATCTAATGACTATTCATTGTTTTTTTGTTTTGTTTTTTTGTTTAAAGAAGTTTTGTCATTATTTTCCCAAAATAAACCCCCAATAAGTTGACCAACTATTTTTTACTTGGAAAAAAAAAAAAAATAGTTTAATAACGAAGTGTAACGGAAGACAAGAACATTGAAGTGAAATGGTGCCAGGTTGAGGGTGTGTTTTGCTTTGGGCTGGGTGATGGATTGTGGCTAAGTTAGAAATCCAACGGTGAGATGTAAGATGGAGGGGGAAGACATAGGAGAGTGGGAGACAGATATGATAACAAAAAAAATAAAAAATTTGAGTTCGGAATCAAAAATGTCTAATATATTATCTTAAAATATGATGCATGGTCTGCGTATTACTCGATTTTTGTATTTAAAAAATATTACATTTATCGAAGGACAGAAACATATTTAATCGATTAACTTTTTAGAAAATATATATATATTTTTTAAGCTTAACACAAAATATAACCAAGCAGATGTAAAGCTCCTCTAAAAATCATTCATATTTCGTTCTAAATATTCTATTCTTTATCTCTCTCCTTGACCATGAAGCCCACGAAACTATTAGTCGAAGCAATAATCCTGGTGTTGAATCGCAATAAAAAATTAAACAAAAGAAAAATAATAATGATCGCCAATCGCGGCAGATTGGATTTTTTTATTATATTATTTTTTATATTTGTATTATTCCCTCTTCATTTCCTGCAACTTAAAGCCATGATTTTTCATTCTATAAACAGGTTGTATGAGACTGATCCAAGGGTTGATTTCCGCATAAAAATTGAAAGAAAAAACATTAATGATGTAGAGACTTAACTCATATCAATATGGAGGAACAGTTATATAGAGATGTGACGTCTTTGTTAGGTTAGAGAAAAGTTTTATTTAGAAGACTAGTGTGTGAACGGGTGGGAAATGATAGGAGACATGTATCGATACATCTGTATATTGATACGTCGATAGGGAAACATCGGTGAATCGAATAGTAGGGTAGATAGTGAAAGCAGTCACTTCCCGTTACAACACACGCTAGTCCTCCGAGCGCGCAATTTTAGATAATTGCCACAAGCACACTATCTGTTTCTTAGCTAGACATCATTTCAGGCACACACCTCTGCGAGTATACAAACGTTTACTAACAATTTAGTTTAATATATGGTGTAACTTGACGGAGCCTCTCTGTGGAAGTCCGGGCTCGAATTCTCAGAGAACATCACGATGTTAAGCTCCGTCAACTATATGTGAAGATGCCAAAATTGTGGTAATACAAATGATGGGACAATCGTCTGACGATTGATTAAACTGGTGAAGTTCATGGCCGCCCCTCACAGAACCAGAAAAAAAAAGGAGTCGGTGATTCACCGGCAATGTACTTCCCCACAACAAATTATTCAACTAACTTTTCCCCCTCCAAAACCAGTCGATTGTTAGCGCTAACATTCAACAGCTGATTTACATACAGGCTTCTAAATCCTCATACTGAAATTTGTGTCGATAAATTCACAACAGACAATTATTAGGGTTCTTATGTTAAGCCTCTCCCCTAATCCCCCTCTTCCCTCCAGTCAATTTGGCTGAAAACCAATAGGTGTGGTCGTTAGAGGGTTCTGGATTCACATATAAAATTTCGTGTCGGTACATTCATTCTATCATTGAAAAATGTTTACCATTCAGAATACGCTCCCGGTCCAACCCAACCTCAGCCTCAAGGCTTCAGAGTGACCAAAGAGTCTATTTTTTCGGCTGATATTTTCAGAATGGGCTCATTAGGTTAGGTGTTCTAGTTAGATAGAGCATAGAACCTTTAGACAATAGATCTGATCCAATGGGCCCAAGTCACGAGATGCTCCAGTTTTGTAAGTAGGACTCAATACAGCTCTAGCTCTCATGTAACAACAATGAATATTATTTCCAATTTGGTTTATCTTTCATCATCACTGGGACACGATTTATGCAGCATCGCCGTAAAGAGAACTACGGTTATTTAGCATATTTTGAAAAAAAACTTCTCAAATTAACTGATTGATTCTCCGATATTTTCTCTTGGATTTTTGTCAATTAATAGGGAATTGAATAAATTAAGGAAAAACTGCCAACATGTTAGAGTCGATAGAGAAGCGCCCCAGTTGGAAGCCCTATCTACACAACAAAATAGAAACTAACAAATTAATTTTTTTAAGGTTACCAGGGGGTCATAAGTAATTTTGTTCTTCCCGAGCCAAATTATTTGTAATGAAGGTTTCCAGTATCTCTCTAAAACCCTTTTCCCCTTCGAACAATTTGACGGTGGGTTACTTAAGAGGCTTCGCAATCATATAAAATGTCGTGTTGATGCATTCATTACATCGATAGATAGGGCTTGAGTTGAAGTCCCTCTCCGCTGATCCCTAGGTGTCGTCCTTAAGGGCACCGGCACTCATATGGATACGTTCATAATATCGGAAGTTATCGTGTTGCATAGAATGTAAAAAATGTCGTATAAAAATTAACATTTTCAATAAATAACGGGAAGGATCCTTTCCTTAAAAAACAGAAGAAAAAGGACTGAAAATAAAGAAGTGAAGTTGGGAGGAAGGAGATGGGGAGGGGGGAGAACAGGCCCTGAGGTTGTTGACCGGATCACTGAGACAGAGAAGTGAGTTCACAGTCACACAGATGGGGCAACAGATCGTGCTTCCGTCTTGACACAGTCAACGTTGACAGAAAGATATTAACTCCAGATCAACTTTAATATAGTGAAAAATATACAAAAATGTCTAATGATATTGATACAGGTGACGTCGGATAATAATAAAATTCTTTAAGTTTCATAAAAACTTTTCAATTATTGGTACGGATGAGGTATATTAAATACAAGGGCTCCGTCTCAGCGCCCCCCCCCCCCCCCCCCCCCACAGGGGGCTTCTTTCACATCCATTCACTGTGAAATTCACACATGTTTTCTTATAACAGGGCGGGTGGAGCGGGGTTGGCGACTCATAATTATCGTTAATATCTGATTATCTAAAATTATCGAATTCTTAAACTATTAACACAGCCCCCATCCCCCCCCCCCCCCCCAACTATTTAAAAATAAATACATTACAATAATAAATAATATAAGAAATTGCCTCAATATTTTCTCATTTTCGTTTGTTCAAACAACTAGCCCAACCTAAATACGGTACGAGAGCAGATCGTATTATATAACAGAAAATACATATTTTTCCAAGGTCACCCCATTGAGCTAAAAACAATTTTTAATATGATGAGGTTTGATTTGTCATTTTTCATCGGATTGTATATTAGAATTAATGAAAAATGTTCTCAAGAAGCCAGCTTTCAAATTATTGCCAAAAAATAAAATAATATAAGATGTTGCTTGAATTAGCGCCAAATGTTGCAGCTTTTTTGTTGAATTTATTCCATAATTATGTGCATTTGTGTCATGAACCTAAAATTGCAATATATAAGGAAGATGATGTAGTGTACATTTTTAACGGAACACCAAATGAATGTTTAGAGTGTAACACGGTAACACAGGAGGTCTAGTCTCCAATGACCATTCAAGGACTGTATATGTCTTCATTAAGGATGCAATCCCGCACCGTTTATCCTGACGACGCTGTAATAACACAGGAGGTCTAGTCTCCTATGACCATTCAAGGACGGTATATGTCCTCATTAAGGATGCGATCCCGGACCGTTTATCCTGACGACGCTGTAATAACACAGGAGGTCTAGTCACCAATGACCATTCAAGGACTGTATATGTCCTCATTAAGGATGCAATCCCGCACCGTTTATCCTGACGACGCTGTAATAACACAGGAGGTCTAGTCTCCAATGACCATTCAAGGACTGTATATGTCTTCATTAAGGATGCAATCCCGCACCGTTTATCCTGACGACGCTGTAATAACACAGGAGGTCTAGTCTCCAATGACCATTCAAGGACTGTATATGTCTTCATTAAGGATGCAATCCCGCACCGTTTATCCTGACGACGCTGTAATAACACAGGAGGTCTAGTCTCCAATGACCATTCAAGGACTGTATATGTCTTCATTAAGGAACACTTTTTTAATTGAATACACAAACGAACAACGTTGTAGTCCACCGAATGTTTAATTCAACGGAAATTTCCCTTATTTATGCCCTTAAAAGATTTATGCATAGCAACTACATGGAATCGGGTTTCTAAGGAAAGTTCATAAGTATTATCCATTTTGTAAAATTAGTAACGATAAAAACAATAACTTTTTTTTTACTAACAAGTTAATTAATACAACCAACATATTGTCAAACAATCTGAATCCAATAGGTAATTTTACATTCTATAGTGCTTCTCAGAAGAAACAACGACTAGTGTAGAGCCGGTGAGTCGTGGCAGCTGAGGAGGCGGGCTTGCAACCCCTTCCAGCGGACAAATGACGTGACAATGGAGCACTCACCCATTGGTTACATTTCAACACGCCCCTACCCTATCCCTAGAAGCCTAGCTGCCATGATTTTATCTAACGGCGGTAGACTAGGTTTGTCCCAGGACTAGCAACTAGTCCTACTAGTGACTGCTCTTGACTATTGTCATACTAACCTTGGAAGATGTGAGGTCAGCAGATAGTCGTTGGTTCTCTCTCTGATAGGTGGCTATCAGCTCCTCCTGGCTTCTCACCTCCTCCGCCAGAAGTGCCAGCCGATTCTTTTCAGCGGCCGTTAGACCTTCCTTCTCAGTCTGTTCGTGCGCCATTATCTACAAAATTTAAAAAAAGAGAATAATAAAGTGGAGGAGAAAATGGAAATCTAAAATACGTTCAAAGTTGGCTAATTCGAGGAGACATTCAGCAGATGTAAGGCAGTGAAGGAATATATCATACATCATCCAGGCCGTTTTAAGTGACATTCAGCAGATGTAAGGCAGTGAAGGAATATATCATACATCATCCAGGCCGTTTTAAGTGACATTCAGCAGATGTAAGGCAGTGAAGGAATATATCATACATCATCCAGGCCGTTTTAAGTGACATTCAGCAGATGTAAGGCAGTGAAGGAATATATCATACATCATCCAGGCCGTTTTAAGTGACATTCAGCAGATGTAAGGCAGTGAAGGAATATATCATACATCATCCAGGCCGTTTTAAGTGACATTCAGCAGATGTAAGGCAGTGAAGGAATATATCATACATCATCCAGGCCGTTTTAAGTGACATTCAGCAGATGTAAGGCAGTGAAGGAATATATCATACATCATCCAGGCCGTTTTAAGTGACATTCAGCAGATGTAAGGCAGTGAAGGAATATATCATACATCATCCAGGCCGTTTTAAGTGACATTCAGCAGATGTAAGGCAGTGAAGGAATATATCATACATCATCCAGGCCGTTTTAAGTGACATTCAGCAGATGTAAGGCAGTGAAGGAATATATCATACATCATCCAGGCCGTTTTAAGTGACATTCAGCAGATGTAAGGCAGTGAAGGAATATATCATACATCATCCAGGCCGTTTTAAGTGACATTCAGCAGATGTAAGGCAGTGAAGGAATATATCATACATCATCCAGGCCGTTTTAAGTGACATTCAGCAGATGTAAGGCAGTGAAGGAATATATCATACATCATCCAGGCCGTTTTAAGTGACATTCAGCAGATGTAAGGCAGTGAAGGAATATATCATACATCATCCAGGCCGTTTTAAGTGACATTCAGCAGATGTAAGGCAGTGAAGGAATATATCATACATCATCCAGGCCGTTTTAAGTGACATTCAGCAGATGTAAGGCAGTGAAGGAATATATCATACATCATCCAGGCCGTTTTAAGTGACATTCAGCAGATGTAAGGCAGTGAAGGAATATATCATACATCATCCAGGCCGTTTTAAGTGACATTCAGCAGATGTAAGGCAGTGAAGGAATATATCATACATCATCCAGGCCGTTTTAAGTGACATTCAGCAGATGTAAGGCAGTGAAGGAATATATCATACATCATCCAGGCCGTTTTAAGTGACATTCAGCAGATGTAAGGCAGTGAAGGAATATATCATACATCATCCAGGCCGTTTAAGTGACATTCAGCAGATGTAAGGCAGTGAAGGAATATATCATACATCATCCAGGCCGTTTTAAGTGACATTCAGCAGATGTAAGGCAGTGAAGAAATATATCATACATCATCCAGGCCGTTTTAAGTGACATTCAGCAGATGTAAGGCAGTGAAGGAATATATCATACATCATCCAGGCCGTTTTAAGTGACATTCAGCAGATGTAAGGCAGTGAAGGAATATATCATACATCATCCAGGCCGTTTTAAGTGACATTCAGCAGATGTAAGGCAGTGAAGGAATATATCATACATCATCCAGGCCGTTTTAAGTGACATTCAGCAGATGTAAGGCAGTGAGGGAATATATCATACATCATCCAGGCCGTTTTAAGTGACATTCAGCAGATGTAAGGCAGTGAAGGAATATATCATACATCATCCAGGCCGTTTTAAGTGACATTCAGCAGATGTAAGGCAGTGAAGAAATATATCATACATCATCCAGGCCGTTTTAAGTGACATTCCTCATTCCTAGACTGCAGACAGACCTTGCTATGCCCTTCCTGACTCCTTACCGACCTGTCTCCAGACCACAGTGGATGATCTCAGGCCTGGCTATAGTACACTCACGTGCGGCGATAAGGTGGTGATGGCAGGGCTGGTTGAGAGTCTCGGAACTCATCCATGATAGTTGAAACGCATGAAAAAAACTTAAGGTAAAAAAGTAAAGAAAGTACCATGAACCGCCCTCAACTTAAGTTCCACACAAAAAAAAACCCTTCATACGTAAACATAAATGTCAATACGTTGTATGTTCGCTGCCTGGAAGGGCGAGCACATTGCGCCTGGTTTAACACGAGCAACCGTTAACCATGCCAGGTCGAAATTTACGACGGAAATAGTCATTCAAAGGAAGTCTTCAACGACAATGAACAACGCGAGATGATTCTTAATGTAATATCTCGTAATATTTATTAACCTTTCCAATGTCTTCAGTATTCGTAAAACCACAGACAAATAATAAGAAAGAGAAACTGACGGTGACCCAACTGATCTTCACATCCACCACAAAAAAAACACACGAGTCTTTCCATGGCCTGGCGGCTAATACAGCTGCTTCGTGCTATTGTAGTTCCAATCATTGTTTTCAATAATTTGTCCATTGAAAATAAGTAAAAAACTGCTGTTGGAGTGGAGTTGATTGAAGAAAGTGCAGCAGCCTGTGTGCAGGTCATTCTTTCTGCCCAAGTTGGGAGAATACAAGGACATAAAACAAAAATAAAATAATAATAAAAAAGAAACATGTTGACTTTTTATTAAAATTTACCTTTTCAGTCAGCTCGTTGATTCTTGACTTTAATTGCTCAACTTGTTGGTCTACTTTATGTGTGGAATTACCTGAAAAAAATAAATAAATACTATAAAATAATTAATAACTGACATCAACTTACATCACATATAACTTCAACTTTCTTACGTAGACCAACAAGAAATAGAAAAATACACAAACTCAATGGAAGAAGTGAGTTCATCATAGTACTACTGCTATCAACATAAAATACAACAAGATCTTAATTTAATGAAGGTGGTTTATAACAACAACCACTGACCTTAGATCTCACAAAATATATTTATAATAATTTTATGTTGATTGCATTGACGTTTCGCCACTATTCAGGCATCATCAAAACTTGCTTTACACAAATAAAACATTCCGAAATCACCATTATATTTCATATGGTTGTGATTATTTAATTATAATCAAAGAACCCAAAAATAATTACGATCATATCATATATAACTAAATGTTTTATTTTTGTCAAACAAGTTTTGATAATCCCTGAATAGTGACGAAATGTCAATGCAATAAAAATATTATAAATATATTTTGAGAGGCCTAAGACCAATTGTTGTTGGCCTTCATCGACGTCCTTTCTTCTGGTCACTATAAACGTTCAGGTTGTGTCCCGTGTAAGTGTCCTGAAATATTGTCAGAAAAAAAGAAAAAAGAAGACACCTCTGGAAGAAATGCCGAAAAAACCAACAATTCAATATCCCAGAGAAGTTTAAGAAACACACCTTCATCAAGTGAATATTATACTGGTCTCAAATCGAGAATATGTTTCCTCAACTTCAGAATAAAATCTTAATAAAATAAAATTTCAGCCAAGTAGCTTGTTCTGAAGACCATATCTGGGTACGTATGGACATGCCTCGAGGCCGATCTGGCTGCAATTGGACTATCCGTGTAAGAAGGGGCTTCACGAAGTACTGGACCAGAATAGCCAACCTTTATAAGGAATTGAAGAAAATGTATTATCTAGTTTTTCTCTGAATTCGTCCACAGATTCTCCACCAACTCATCTAGATCAAATGTGCCCGGGGCAAAATTCCTATTCTGTCGTTTATTTATTAACATGACGTAACACAAGCACGTAAAGTAAAAAAAAAAAACATCAACCATAGTCAAGTATAACTCACTATTACCAATACAAGGGCAAGGAAATATATTATAAGAGGAGCATCGTTAAGAATAGTGCGAAATTACATATAAACACCTATATTTCTTAATAGTGGAGACGAAGATGTATTCAAATGGTGATACGGACATGGCAGTTGACACTTTTAATTAGTTCTCTAAATTTGTACCTGATGTCTTAAATAAACCCAACTTACGATACGCATTATGTCCACCCAACCCTCACCTTATCACATAGCATATAAATAATAAGTGTGAGTGGCGCGTACGAAACAATATGCACGCTTGCTGCTTTCACGGACTTGACGTGAAAAGATCAGTTCTAACCTAGGCTCGGTGCGCCGAAATTTGAAACAATAGAGGTGTCCAGTCTTAAAAACAATAACCTATAAGTAGGTTTCAGCATATTCAATTTGGCAACAATTAATATGCGTCTCAATTTTTAAAATATTATCTACTTCTAGTACCACCTCCAATCCCACGCTGAACCACACTGGGGTCCAATCTGAGAAATAACCTCAAAATAGGTTTCTCCAAATCAAAGGTTAAGTTGTTTACATAGTAGCTCATATTATAAAATTTAATTTTGGCGAGCCAGCTTTGCGTTTTATCCCAGTTTGCGACACAAGCACGGACTTGAACGGAAAGCATTGCCCGGCGGCCATGTCGAAGTTATGTTGAGGTGAGTGCTAACGGACATTACTTATATCTTCATGGTTTTGTAGGAAGCCTCGTCACCCCGAGCCACGATGGGTCCGGGAGCATCGCCTGCTCCCCGAGTTATTATCGAGTAAGTGTCGCCTTTGTCAGAAAGAAGGTGGTCAACTAAAATGTCCAACCCCCAACATGGTGCTAAAACTCCAAAGTGTGTACATAAGACTCTCGTAAACAACCTGTTGGAATGTAAGTTCCTCCGTTCTTCTTTCCGATTCACCTTTTTTGATAATGAAAACTTTTTTTATTAATAGCGAAGAGAAAAAGATGAAAACGATAGGGAAGTATAACACAAAAATGAAAAAAGAGAGAATGTTATGGAATACGAAAAACGAAAAGCGCCATTCAACGTCACATCTGACTTTTTTTTTTTTAATCAAAGGCTTTAGCTTGACGCCATTAGCCATCGTTCTATAAAAGTAGTATTAGTCTTTATTCAATATTACTCAAACACTAATTCCAATACAGCCAATACATCTGATTCCAATACAGCCAATACATCTAATTCCAATACAGCCAATACATCTGATTCCAATACATCTGACCTGGTGCTTATTAGAACAAATAGTACTATCCAGGCCGACCAAGTTAATTATTTTTTTATTATTAGACATACATTATTATATTTTGTGAATGACAAACTAAATATTTATTATACTGAGTAGAAATATGTAAGCACATACAACATTTTTTATTATTCAATGCTTGCAATCTTTGGAAATAAGTTTATCAAAAGGTTAACAAACAATAAATACCGATCAATGATATATGTTTGCAGACATACATACAATACTGAGGGTATTGAGGTATGTGTAAAGCGCGCGTGTGGCATGGTGCATACAAATATTAGGTATATAAGGTAGTCTCAGAGTTTTGGCGAAAAATCAAATCATTCGTTTTTATGTTCAATTTTTTAAAAAATCATTCACCAAAACAACTTTGAGGAATTTCGTAAATGTTTAATATATTGAAAAGGAAGGTCTTCTGTACTTACCAACCAATTTTGGTGACGTTGGAAAAGTTAAACAGAATGAAAAGCACTGTTCTCATGGCAATTATACCAACAGATAACTTTTTTTAATATAAATGAAAAAATGCTTCAGCCCACTCTTACTACCTATTTAAAGCCCTGTAGGGAAGTTCCGTGGAGCTTCGACCTGCTCATATAGAACTCCAAGGATATGACCTCGAAACGTAACAAGGTGGTATATATGAGATACTGACTGTGAGAGGATGGTGGTGCGGGGATCTGGTCAGAGAGGACAGAGGACTGTAGCACATCCTCGTAGAGAGTGGACAAGGAAGGAGCAGAGGTGGACTGCAGAGCTCTCTTAGAGAGAGGATGATCTCGGGAGGTCACCCCTGGACGCGGTCCTTCCTGGATCACCACTCTCTTCTTCTTCCTCCCACCAGACTGACCAATGCTTCTCCCTATCTCTGGAGATGGACCTGGCACACAAGACTCAACACATCTGTCATACTTGCCACCACCGCCAAGAGAGGATGCCACTTTCCCATTGTCTGTCTCTTCAACAACCACTTCTTCAGTCCTTCCCCTATCGTTTCGCAGCGAAATAACATCCCCATCTTCACTCAACTCACCAACTATCTCCTCCGCATCTTTCAGTATATCTTCAACACTCCGACTATCATTAATACCTGCAAACAAATAAATAAAACCAATATACCTACTGTAGGTACCTAGTTATTACAACCCTGGAGGGGGGCGTATTTATATATAGTCCTAAAATGTATTTTAAATATAACACAATAGGATAGTAAAATAAATAAAAAATGCAATTTGAAAATGTTATATGCAACCTGTTTGAATGGAATTATTCAAGGAACAATTCAAGTTAACTGCAGTGAACTAAATTTTCGTTCTCGCTCTAACCCCTCTTTCTCACTTGGCTGAAAGACATTGGAGTGTCTTATCAACCTCGCGATGCTCATGTACAATTTCCTATCAAAATATTCATTCTATGGAGAGCAGGTGTTGGAGTTTTGAAGTTAAGCCCTCTCTAAGACCTTCTTCTCCTTGGCCTATTCGGCATCAAATCTACATTTGATTTACTTATGCAGTTCTGAATTCAAATATGAAATTTCTTATCAATGCATTCATTCCATTTCGAGGAATTTGGGTTATTCGAAAGAAGGAAGAGAGGAAGAATTAAAAACAATACTCGATATAGTGCAAGATTGTTGATAACAATAATTAGTTGGCCTAAAGATCTCCCAAATAGATTTATTTTTCACATGTCGGTTAACTTTCACTCATTCGGGTATTTTCAAAACTTAATTTTCCATGTCTAAATACTTATCATAATATACAATTTATTTTCTCTTTTGTTTTGAAAAGGAAACTGCCTCATCCAATCTATGATCTTGTAATAAGGAGCGCCACATCTCCCAACAACGATTTCTAGAGCTTAGTAGCTGAGCGAACGATGCTCCAAATGATGAGACTTAACTCACAAAATTTTAATAAATTATTAAAATTGAATGTAACGCATAAACTGCTCAATTATACAATTTCACATGAAATGTTACGATCCGAAAACTCCTAACAACGGCCAAGTACAGTTAAAATAAACTAATTCATCTGGAAGCAAAATTCATGAGTAAGTACTTACTGTCTACAGTGCAGACTGAGTCGTTTCCACTCTGAGCTGCCAATATTTCTGATATTTCGTGTAATATGTCTTCGATGTCATCCCCTTTAAATACAATTGAAAGTGGGTAACAAAATAAACCAATACTAAAGTATACATATTAATTGGTATTCGCTAACAATAAACAATACCAGTATCTACACTAGGAAAATGTCCTGACAAAGCTCCATTATCAGTTCCATTAAGTCTTGTTTTTTCGTCACTCTCGGATATATTTCTACAAAACTCCTAGAAAAAAATAAATAAGAATTAATAATTGACGAAATGAATAAACAGCAATCCGGAATTATTAATGCTTAAAGAAAAACCGAAACTTAAACGATTAATCTCTCTTCTTTTCACTTGTTTACATTAATGAAGAGG
The DNA here is from genome assembly GCA_963662175.1 of Aradus depressus. Taxonomy (NCBI): domain Eukaryota; kingdom Metazoa; phylum Arthropoda; class Insecta; order Hemiptera; family Aradidae; genus Aradus; species Aradus depressus. The sequence goes on along the minus strand of OY759226.1, from coordinate 785,281 downwards.
AACTAAAGCAAAAATTAATAATCGTAAAAAAAATTGAAATAATTACCTCACAAAATTTTTCGTTTTGAAGATAATCTGTCGTTGATGACGACTTCTCTAACTGAGAAATATCCATTTGCTTTTGAACATTTAATGAATTGCAATGAAAACAACAAATCATAACTAAGCGGTAACATAGCCTTAAGTCAAACCCAGCCGAACAATTGATAGGGTACGAGGTTCATCTTAGATGTTAAAGAAAATATTTATAGATTTTGAACCTTTCTTTGTAACAAAAAATCAAAATTTAAACATTCAATTTTGCAAACAAAACACTAAAAGTGAGACAGAAATTTATTAAGAAGACATGATTTAAATTAAAAATTCACGTAACCCCCCCTCCACCCGTTCATTAGTTCCTAACTAATCAATTGTCTCTAATATTTATACTTCACGGAGCTGTCAATTTTTATTTTTTTACACCCCTACAATGTGATTATTCAGTAAACAAATAGTGATATTATAAAAGATCTTGAGAGTTCAATATTTGAATCACCATCAAATATTTGAATCAGACATAAGAAGTATCGATTAGTACAGTAAAAAACGACGGAAAAGATAAATATTTTAAAAATTAAGTTATGTTGAGACGATAGATCTATATATATATACTATAAAAATAATATTTTTGGTGGTATTATAAGATACATTTTAATTATAATATATATTTAACATCCGTGGTTGGAATTACACATTTCGGATCATTCCTCAAGTATCCAGTGTACTGTGACGTAACGCTAAGACACCATTGCTGGTCAAAATTATATACATACATACAAAATTGTATACATACTTCGAAGGTAGCTCAGTTTTAAAACCATACTTCTCTCGCAATGTAATTTTTAATTTAAGTTTTGCAAGGACCAAATAAATAATTTTGAAATATTTGTCTTTTGATTTGGTTGTTTCATTTTTTATTTCTTTCAATAAATTGTAGAAAATGTTATGTAGGTAATTTACCAATTATTCCTAATTAGGTATGTTACTATGTATCAACCTGTATTTACTTTCCTGCATAGAGTTAATATAAGGGCGGTTATTGACCAGAAAATCCATGCTGTTGAACTTCAAGTTCTCCGTCCCCTTGCAAAAACAATTTCCTGTGTGTCTGGGACACCAGAATACTGAATAAAATGAAAATATCAACTCGACATTTCTATCTAGGGATTAAGACGCGCTCAAATAAAAAAAAAACTTGATGACTTCCGATGTAATGAATCGATTGAGACAAAGTTGTATAGTGGTTATTAAGACCCGGGCTTTAATTGCAATGTCATATCGCCTACTACCAGAGGGTTCATTCATAGCTTTGGTGGTCATGAGCCCGACTCTACTATGGGAGTCCAAAATTTTGCATAACCGACATTATTATTCACTCAGAATAGGAGTAACTGACATAGTACAGGCTCGGGACAATCGTTTAACGTTCCATTCCAACTAACAAAGTTTTATATGAGGGTCCGGAAGTCCTTCAGTAAGACGCCAAATGATTTTCGCTCGAATTGGGGAAGGTGAAAATTTAGTTGATCACAAATAATTCGAGCTGAGGAAGTACATTGCCGGCCATTCACCGATGACTTCTTCTTTTAATGTGAAAAAATGCGAAAACCTAGCCTTTGCGAGGTTGAAAATCGGCCGATAGGAGTGTTCAAGGGAAGAGCGAAAACTCAGTTAAATACAAATAGTTCAAGCCGGGGAAGTACATTGCATGCAAGATTTTGATTTTTTACGTTCAAAATAAATTCGTCTCATTTTCAGAATGTACAATACTAGATATCTAATTTCTCCCATTTCAAAGTAGATACATTATTCAAAAAATGGCGGGGTGGGATGTCCTAATCATACGTTCTTGTACACTGCTTACTTGAGAGATGGGTCTATGTACATAGCCGAGTTAATCTTTAACGTTTATTCGTTTTCTAATATTACAGACGTTATGTATAAATACCTTATTTTGTTCACCTTATTCTCTAGAATTCTTTACTATTCGCAGGTTTTAATATAACGGAGGATGTCCAATATTCATCGGTGGGTTGAGACATTTTAATCTAACGACAGGTAACTCCCATCTGTTAAACAAAATAGTGGGATGATTCAATAGTAACATGTAACAAAGTGTTGTTTCTTCCATGTTATTTATGGATAACAATTTATGTAAATAAGAATGTACTTTTATGTGTTAATAATGTTTTTTTAATATTTCCTAGGACTGTAAATTCTCATCTCCTTTTTATATTTCCCTCATTCTTGGGTTCAATTGGTGAGTTTATCAGTCAATACTGGAAATTGCCACAAGGTACTAGGGCAAGGTCAGCAAATCAGTTTTTTTCCAACATTAGAGTAGAGAAATAAATAATGTTATTCCAACCGGGCAATACTAACAAAATCACTGTTAAAATCTTTAACTTTCTATGAAAATGTGAAGATAGATAACTTTCTAGGTAATTTACATATTTTGTGAATGGGTTAGGCTAGACCATGGAAACACTGCTATGTGATCATAACCGAAAACAAACTCACAGGTGGTCGTCCTGCTTAGAACCGCCAGACTCGTAGTTTTGTATTTAGTACCAATGTCTCTTACGAATTATCTTGTGTATAAGTGTTTTAGTTTGCCAAAAATTTGGTTCTTCATTATTTTTACAACTACTTTTTTCAACAAAGTAGACCGATTTGTGTTACGTTAACTTGCCCTAGTTTGAATTTCTGTCATCGCATATAGTATCCTTGGGCAGTTTTATTGAACTGAACATTGTTCCAAATAACATATTTTCTTCATATAAGAGCAATTGAAGTCAATTATAATTTCTCAGGAAGACTACAGTGAGAAATCGTTGAGTGATTATTTGTGATAATTTTTGTACTTAATTTGCATTTGGATTGATTAGACTTATATTTTAACTCCTGATGATTGAAGAAAGATGTCTCGAAATGATAAAGGCAGAACACCAAGTTTTGTAAGTAATTTTATTGACTAAGCTTTGCAAACTAATTCTGATATATTTGTTATCAAATGTAAGGTAACACTTAATGATATTCGGTTACACTATACCAAAGGATTATCTACGAATGTAATTCATTATTTATCACTTGTTATGCAGTTTTTAAATGATTCAGGTATCGGTTCTTCTCAATTAAGACAAATGTGCAGGCCTAATCTTTGATATGCATTTAGATTATTATTATTATTAATTTCCTTTCAAGTTTTTATACGATTGTATAAATTAACAACTTAATGTCCAAACAAATTCGGTGTGAAGAGGGTGACAAGTTGGTTTCCAAAATTAACTTGTAGTGGGTGGACATTTCGAGATCATTTAAAAATAAATAAATATGCATAATATATTTTCGCTATTGTACAAATATAGTTTCTATTTTTAAAGTTAAGTAATAATAAGTGGAGCGAAGTAAACAGTCTTGTTCTGAAGATATATTTATACATTTTTTTGATGTTTAACTCAAATGTGGAGAAAATATTCATGTTTAATCAGAATGTATTTAATTTCATCAAACATTTATACGTATATATAGCTTTTATTTTAGTGTGAAATTATTTTGTATAATGAAAATATATATGTTACGTATTCTGATGTAAAAGTATCAATTAAGCCTATATTGGTGTGTTCGTTAATTTTCATGAAATGTCTAGATATGTAAGTGGGAATTGGCCGGGGTATCCTTGACTGGCATGATGTCATACTTATTGGTGTCAGTATGGACATATGCTTAAACTATGTCACTCTCACATCAAGATAAAAACTATATATGAAAATATTTCGTATCGAAATATATCTAGAAGAAGTGACTCAAGTCACAGAATGATAATTTGGAGTTATGCCAGTTTTTATGGTTGTCACTGTTCTGTGAGATTAGATATACTTATGTAGTCAGTACGGATAAAATATAGTTAGTTATTATGACTCACGCCCGGGCTTTATATACGAGGTCATATTGCCTACTACCAGAGCGTTCTTTCGTCGCTCTGGTGGACATAAGCCCGACTCTACTTGGGAGTCCTAAATTTTGCCTACCCTAGATTTTTAAGCACCTAGGGTTTTTGCATAACATCCCATCCGAAGGACGGCGTGCTTAAGTTTATTTTACCTCCCAGATAAAATGAACTAAGGTCCTCGACCGGTTGTTGAACCAGCAATCTTGACCTCAGTAAGCAAGCACGCATACCACTGAGTTACCGGCGCCCTGCCAAAATTAATTCACCTATAGGATTCAGTTGTTATGTCGCCTAAATTAGAATATTACGGTTTGTTGAATATGAGTTAGTTGTGTATAAGCACCCATAATCTGATGTCTAAAAGAGAAAAAGGACAAAGTTATTATTATTTGAGGAGCCTCTCCTTAGAGATAGAAATCCTTGTGGCTCTTCTGTGCGAGTCATAACTGTTGCCTACCCAGGTGGGATAGGGAAGTACTGTAGTACTTATAGAGGCTCGGGAGCATCCAAAGGATGGCATTCTCACGGTTTTGTTACCTCCCAGATAGAATGCCTAAGGGCCCCGCTGGGTTTGAGTACAGTAGCATGATCCTACCGGCGCCGGAATGTTAGGTCGTCCTTCTTTTTAGCAACATAGTATTAAAATTAAACATTTGTCTTCTAGAAGTGAGGGATCCGGATCAATATGAGCTTGAAATTGCAAAATATTTCCATACTTATATTCTGAAAAAATAGTGTTGATATTTGCTTGAAAATTAGAAAATTTGTTTTGATTTTAATGTATATTATGGCAATGAATGATTTTTAAAACAAGTTTAAAATATATCGACACAGTAGTTCAGAAGTAGGATTTTCAGAATTATTGATTTTTGAGAAAACGCATTTGAAAGTTTCGTTCGCTTCTTAAAAGGGAAAAAAGAAAATTCTATAACAGGTTATGTACATTTTACGCCCTAAATTTTGTATTTTCAGTTATCCGAGTTCAGAAGAATATGAAAGAGGGTGAAAACTTGTAAAAGAAAATGATGAGTTCAAAAAAGAGTTTTTTTGAGTTGTCCCACTTCTGAACTACTGTATATATATTTTCACAGTATAGTTTTATATGTAGCGATAAACGATCTCGAAAAATAATTACATAACCGAATGACGCAAAAGTTGGTAGTTTTACCTGTTCTTTTTATCAGGTTGTGCTGACTTCTTTCAAATTAACTATTTCCCCCGCTTCAAGGCGTCTACACACTCGTATTGAGCCATGATTTTTTTTACATTTATCTCGTGACAAGTGTTTGTTTTGGATCGCTATCTCTTGCCGGTGTTATCTCATTGGCAGTTCCTCTCCAGGAGTGGCTTCGCTGTCTCATCTATGAAACCATCTAAAGTTAATCCAAATACGAAGGCACTTTGTGTTGCTATCACTGAGTCTGTAAGTTGTCTGCTTAGCTTTGTCCCTTTCTCTGACAATTATTTATATATATAGGTATATATATATTTAAATACATTCTATATTTAAATAGGTTCTTGAACGTTTAGAGTTTCAGTTCAGAATGTATTATTATTAATGATTTTTTAAATTATCGTTATGATGTATTATTTTGTGTTAAGAACAATAATGCTTTGTTATAAATGATAGTAAGATGTTGTGGGATGAGAAATATCAAAAAGGCGTTATCTCCTCTTGGCTTCATTTGACACCAACAACTGTTGTGGAACATTGTTTTTATGTGTTATCTTGAGTAGTACATCACTGGTTCAGTGAGGTGTCTTTTTTTTCCCTTGCTAAAAGTCAAAATAATGTATTCATTATTCCGTTTTGTTTTGTTTCCATCTTCCAACTCCTAAACAAATTTAGAAAAAAAAAAGTGAAACTTGTGCACCAAAATGAAGTATTTTCATTTATTTTTTCTTAGTGTTTATTGTCGGAAATAATATTAACTTGAAATAGTATTTTTATGCGGAGAGAGTGTTTAGTGAACGACGGCCGGTGTACTTTCGGTCAACCGTGGAGCGAATAATCCCTTAAAGGCAAACTCACCTAAATTCTGACTTCTTAACATTTTTTCAAGAAATATACTAACCAATTAGTTTATTTTGACGACTCGTCTAGTTAATTGTAATATAGTCAGCAAGTGTAGAAGTTCTTTACCTCAAAATCGATAATATCAAATAGAATCAGCGGACGGGAATCATTTGTTATTAACGGTCAGAGCACAAGATCCTTTTTGCCCGAAAACGGGGAATTATCACTTAATAGTAGATTCGCAGATCAGTGATCTTGTCGGTCAATTATTTTTAAAAAGAGAAAATGGGAATCTATCTACAATTATAAATGTACTGTGGCGTTGGAATATTTATTGACGTATTCAATTCTACAGATATTGATATTATGAATGTATGATTGTTTCAGTGCTTTTGTAGTTTGACCTCGTAGAGTCATGTACATTTGAAATACTGAACGGATTTCAGTGGAACCGATTTTATTTTTAAATTCTTATTAGAAACTTAAATAGTAGATAAGAAACAAACACAGTTTTCGCGTTAACATTTCTCATATTTTTAATAAAATACAAATATTTCGTACTCATATAAACTTATTATTTTTTTCCTAGTTTTGAAATACATTATGACTTGATGGTCGACTTTCTGTCGGTGTGTCTCTTCACCATTGAATCTGATTGTTCACTTGTTTATTTCAGCTGGATGGGCTGTTCGGGCGGCCATCCCGGAAGGAGACAGTCCGGGTGGGGGGAGGCGGCTACAGCAAGCCTCGACCTCACTCGGAGGGCGACTTCCCCGAACAGGAGAGTGCAGAGAAGCAGATAGAAGACCTGGACGAAACCTCCCTCAACTCCAAGTTGGAGGAGATACTGGTAACCAGGCAACCTGAAAAATTCGGTGTTGCGTTTTACTGGAATTGCATATTTTTCGACCCCTTAAATCAAAACCTGTATATACGTGTTTGAACATGATAACTCCCAATAGAATGTCTATAATATAGACCATATTATGGTAAAACAATTTTATAGGTGGATCCAAAATCCAATAAGAACGACGTCAACTTCTAGGTTGAGGAACGCGGACATATTGTGGAATTTCAGAACGACGTCAGTTAATTTCCAACCAAATCAGTCAAAGAGAAGTGGTGGGGGGAAGGAGACAACTAAAAAACCCTTGAACTGTCGATGTAACCAATGTATTAAGGAGGAGTCTGTAAAGGAAAGGGCTTAGAAAAAGGAATAAATTAGTTGATTACGAAATTAATCAATTACACTGTAGTTACAAATAATTTTCATTACAGTAATCAATTACATATAAATCGATTCATGTTCTGATTAAAATTGTTTAATCAAAAATAGGAAAAACACGGGCCCCTCACCATCGATGGTGACAACATCGACTATCCCTATATTGAGGGAGTGGAGTGGTGAGGGGAGAGACTGACCCATCATCTCACCCCTGTCCCTCCCCTCTTCTCTCCATTGGTCTGCAGGAAGAGATCATCTCCCACTCCAGATATAGTGGAGTGGTGGGGGGAGAGACTGACCCATCATCTCACCCCTCTCCCTCCCCTCTTCTCTCCATTGGTCTGCAGGAAGAGATCATCTCCCACTCCAGATATATTGGAGTGGAGTGGTGGGGGGAGAGACTGACCCATCATCTCACCCCTCTCCCTCCCCTCTTCTCTTCATTGGTCTGCAGGAAGAGATCATCTCCCACTCCAGATATATTGGAGTGGAGTGGTGGGGGAGAGACTGACCCATCATCTCACCCCTCTCCCTCCCCTCTTCTCTTCATTGGTCTGCAGGAAGAGATCATCTCCCACTCCAGATATATTGGAGTGGAGTGGTGGGGGGAGAGACTGACCCATCATCTCACCCCTCTCCCTCCCCTCTTCTCTTCATTGGTCTGCAGAAAGAGATCATCTCCCACTCCAGATCTTTTGGAAAGAAGGGGGTTTCCTCAACTTCTAAACACGAGCGCTCTACTATACATGATTATAATTATTATATTTCCTATTTTGATTTAAATATTATTCTATAATTTTTAGAATGATATGAATCTCTCTGAAGAAAAGAAATCCGAGGTTAGGAGTCTTCCAAGAGCAAGTAAACAGAAAATGTTGGTCAACCATTATAAGGTAAAATACATATTTATACATGTACACGCCCACATATTATGTCTTTATGTATGCACATATTGTTCTTAGCAATGTAGAGGTTTGGTTTGGTTTTATGACTCATGCCCGGGCTTTAACAACGAGGTCATATCGCCTACTACCAGAGCGCTCTTCCGTCACTCTGGTGGACATGAGCCCGACTCTACTGTGGGAGTCCTAAATTTTGCCAACCCTAAATTTTTATTCATCTAGGGTAGGGGTCTTTAACGAGTACCTGACATCGTACAGGCTCGGGACCATCGCTTAACGTCCCATCCGAAGGACGGCAGCAATGTAGATTTATAGTGTTTTATAAGGGCGTGGAATATTGGTGTTTTTTCGGCTTCTCGATCGGGTCTGGTTATCCATGCCCAGTAACACAGTGACGGGCACATAAGGACCGTTATACTGTATCTTTGCAAATCCCTGTTGTAAAAAAAAAAACAAAAAAAAAACAGATTTATTGTATTCGGAAAGGCAAACACAGGATGTTACTGCTATTTTCTATCTGTTACATATAGCGTTGATTATAGTGGGACAGACAAAAATAAACTGTTACTTTGAAACTGTTCTGAGAAACAGTCTTATAAAGAATATTTTATAATACTTTTCTTCATTCCACCTTTTTTACTTCTGATTAAACGTCATAATCAACATTTTTTTCTTCATAGTACTGTATATTTTGAGATAATATTTTATTTTAGATGTATTATTAGAAAATATTCATGAAAGTGTTTCGTGTTTGGGTTAGGATCGAAACAATTTGGACAAACCGGACGACTTCATCCGGTACCTGTACTTGTCGGATCTGAGTCTTAACAAGCTGTACACCTGCATAGCCTCTCTGAAGGTAGCTCTAACCAACAACCCGGTGAGCTGGGTCCAGGAGTTCGGGAGTGAGGGCGTGAGGGCAGTACTTCACACCCTCAATCGATGTTATGCCAACAGGTAACCATAGTCGATATATCTAGATACAGTCGAGATAAGGACCACATTCCGCCTTTCCCCCTCTCCAATGCAGCTCTAATCGCTCTTCCAATCCGAGTTGGAAGGAAGCCGAGGCTGTTCTCTCGACGACTGCTGTCCGTTTCAGCTAACTTTCCCCAGAGAGCCGGCCTCGCCACCTAACCTCCTTACTCATAACTAGGGCCCTGATTCTTAAGCCGTAAAAAATGGCAAAATATGCACCTAAATATTCCCTAAAAACACCTGAAATATGTCAAATAATCTGAATTCGCAGTTAAATATTTCTTTATTTTTCATTACACACTAACACAAAAATTATATATTTGAATATAAAATTTAATTTAAACATAAATAACATAATAATTGACCAGAAAAGATTAGGTAGATAGGCAATATTATTTAAACTTTTAATTCAAAATTAACGCTCTTAAAAATAATCGTCCTGAATATATCTCGATTTATGTGAAAGTAAGAATTGGTAACACTTTATTTGTTTATTCTAATAAGAAATTTTTAATTATACTTATATAAATGTAAAATATAGGAACGTTATAAAAAAGGAAAATAAACTCAACGAAAAGCTTAACGTAAATAAATACGTTTACTTTAAGAATGTAACCAATACTAAAACACTCTGAATAAAAGAAATTCAACACTTGTTTTGTCTACGATTCATCGCTCGTTAAAAAATAATTTACAGTAACAATTTTTTTTACATTTTCAAAAGTAAATTATTCCTATTATTAGCTAAAATGTCTTTAAATTTGGAGAAACCTCTTCATAAGCCGACCGAAGCTCTCGCACAATACTTGAAGAATGTCACTGGAGGGGTTGTCTGGTAGATCTTACACTTCTCCATGACTTTTTTAACATTTCCCAGCCAGGATTTTTTCTTGGGTACATATGGCGTAATTTTACCACCCTATTGGGGGCCTTCAAAAAAACATTTTTCCCGTTGGAAGTTAATTTATCGACGTCTTTGTGTTCGTTTCGAATTGCCCCCTGAGACCCGGTGCAAAACACGTCACGTGGATGAATTTGGGGTCAAATATTTTCAAGTTTTCTGCTGCCTTGAGCATGTACGGCGCAGCATACGTAACAAATAATAGCACTTTTTGTGGCCATAAAGTACCATTGAATCGTTGAAAAATCTCGCGATAATTAAATTGTTTGTATTCGAAAGTTCTTCCAGTTTAAAAAATAGGATTTAACTGGGCAATCTTTTTTTTTTTTTTTTTAGATTATAATTGGAGGCGTATAACGCTTTTCGACGTCCGTCGTTTCATCGATCGAAACCCAGATGAAGTTGCCTCTGCAGGCTTCTGTCCGAATCTCTTCGATTGTGTTGTACGATTCATTAAGGTAGTTTTTCCTTAAAGTTGATTCGGCAAGTCATCCCAGTATACTTTTCAATTATTTGTTTAACTCGAGAATTGTTCAATCGGCTATACGGGATACAACAAATTAAGAAAAAAATGTTGAAAAATTACAAAAATCATTAAAAGATAGAAAATTCTGCAGGTTGCAAAAACATATTTTGAGGTTCAATACTTAGCCCATTAGTATCACTCAGTTTAACGGTTTGATGAAGTTCTTAATTCGGACGTCAACATGTTGAGGTTTTTCGTTAAAGTGTTTTTGGAAATTGCTTCATTATATTGTTCATTGACTCTGCATGTTTTTCTGTTGTGTTGCAGTGACCGGCAGCATGACCTGATGCACCGTATCCAGTACGAGTGTCTGCGGTGCATCAAGGCCATCATGAACAACACAGTAGGACTGAAGGAGGTGTTCCGACAGAACGAGGCCCTCACGATGGTGGCCCGCTCTATAGAGACCAAGAAAGGACTTGTAATGTTGGAGGCTGTGAAGATCCTGGCCGCAGCATGTCTGGTCCCTCCGGACGGACACAGCAAGGTGTTGGAGGCTATCACCCTGAGTGGAGAGCTCAAAGAGTGCCAACGGTTCCTACCTATCCTACAGGGACTGCAGGCACAGCACAACAGCAACGACTCTCTCAGGGTAAGTTCCAGTGGACCACGAAGGGAGAGGTTAAACTTAGGTCATTATAAATAGTTGAAGATGGGAGAATAGAATATATTTCCAGTTATTCACCGACTATTTTTTAAAAATATATTTACTTTTGGGTTGTGTGAGATTCTGTACTTGTCAACAGCTACGAGTATATTCTTCTCCCTTTTATTTTCGTTTTTACATCCTGTCAAATATAGACATTTCGGGAATAACTCCCATCATCAAAGCTCTAATTTATTTGCTGATCTTTTTGTGTATAAAAAATGTATTTCTAAACAAAGGGTTTATCATAATAGATGCCGACTCGTAAAATATGTTTCTGAAAAAAGAATATAATGAATAACATTAAAAAAAAAAAGATACATAAAGATCAGCAAATAAATTAGAAATACTGATGAGGGAGTTCTTTCCGAAACGTCTATTTTTGCTAGGTTGTAAGAATCAAAAAATAAACGGGAGAAGAATATATCACTTTTTTTTTTTACGCATCGACTACTGTGACCACTAGCGTTAGAATATAGCTGATTGCAAGCATATTATTATTAGTATATTTAATTTTATTGAGACGCCAATTGGGAACGATGAAGGATATTAGAAATAGGTATTTACAACAGTGTTTGTTATTTCTGAGGCCTTAATAATGCAGTCAAATAATCCTGTTCTCCTCAAAACAATGGAGAAAAGTTCCTTTACTTCTGGGAAAAATATTTTAAGCTTTCTCATTTTTTTAGAATGTATTGCTCTACAACTTATAGCTCAATGCATTTTTCGATTCACTGGATCGTGTTCGAGATATTTTTCGAAATATAGAGAGTGTGTTATAGTTTTTTTGAAAAATAGCGAGGAAGTACTGATGTATATTGTTGCTTCAAAACAAATGCTGTTTTTGTCTTCCGATGGTTTGACAGGGGAGAGAAGTCCATAATGCAATCTTGCCCCTCCACAGTAGCCATTACTCGATCTCCACTTATTTCAATGCCTTTTTGTTACGTCGTATACAAAATTAATATATTTTCCTTGCAGGTAGCATGCTTGCAGCTTATAAACGCCATAGTCTCTACACCTGATGAGGTTGACTTTAAGATTCATCTTCGTAATGAGATGATGAGGGCTGGACTCATCGATCTCATTGATGTAAGTAGTTTTTCATTTTTTGTTTTTTTATGTATTTTTACAAAATTTCATTGTCTTTGGTTTGCACATTGGCAGGGACTTGAGAAAGACGCTAGTGAAGATCTGATGCTCCAACTGAAGGTGTTCAACGATCAAAAAGAAGACGATTTTTATGAATTCTCTCAAAGATTTGACAACCTTCGATTGGAGTTTGATGATGTGAATGAATGTTTTGAAGTACTTAAAAATTTCGTGATGGACACTCCCTCTGAGCCGTACTTCCTCTCCATCCTGCAGCACCTCCTCTTCATCAGGGACGACGCTCTAATAAGGTGAGCTTCTATATTCATTTCAAGTGGATATTGTTCTTGTATTTCCCCAGTTGCTAGTTCTATTTATGACTAGATAAACTAGACTATACTTGAAAAATGCTCGTATGTTTTCGAACAGTATACAACTTGTTGACACAGAAAGTCAAAGAGATTAATGTCAAAAGTTCCCCAAAAGGAGACAATTCACAACTATTGACAAAAGTAAAATAACTAAACGCAAGAATATTACCGTCCTCACAGTTCTCAGGCTCGGTGAGTTTTGATTGCAAGCGGTGAGCGGAGCGACTCTATCGATTCTAGCGTGCTCCGTTTGAACTAGAACTACTAGTCAAGTCGTTGACATGTTACACTTCTGTTGATCACTGTTCATCAGTACTGGCTAAATCCCATTCAAAACGGATAAATTCATTGACAAATAAAGTTTATATGTATGTTGGACCTTCAGAGAAGAGTAACTTCCGTACCAAAGTTTAAATGCTTAAACTCAGTGAATAGAAAGCTCTCAGGAAGCTTAAGCATCCCTCAACACATACATGGGGAGTCGGCACTATTTAAATCATCCCTCTTCAGAGACAAGGTGTGCAAACTGTAAACATTTTTTCATGGATGTCCGTCCTGTAATTATTTGTGACATGTATTGTGGTGCAGGCCTGCCTACTACAAGCTGATAGAGGAGTGTGTGGCTCAGATCGTGCTCCACAAGGGAGGTACCGACCCGGACTTCAGAGGTAGGAACTTCCAGATAGACGTCCAGAACCTCATCGACAATCTCGTAGGTAAGTAAGGACCAGCTTCAGAGAAGGCTTTAGTGAGACTTCATCAGGTCGGGTACAAAGATGACTTTTTTCGTTATTTGATAATGGCTAATACTCAAAAGTTGTATTATGCCATTCAGTGGATGTATTTATGCTTGAACTAGAGCCTCATGGCATAGTGGCTCTAGTAGCATGGCATTTTATTTATAACCTTGAATCCTGCAAAAGTAGTGTTGCATCGTGATTTTTCACTCGTGATTTTCCCTTAAAGATGAGAGCCTTCATCAAGGTGATATTCAATCATTTGATAAAAACACCTTTTTTTTCACCCAGAACCACCAAAAGCCGCTCGATAGTTTTTTTTTTTGGAGATGTTTTTGCCAGAGATCTTGTGGAAGTTCATTGTAAATACTACTGAATAAAACACTTGGAACAAGTCAAAAATTCCACTATATTTATGTAAAAATACACAATATATTTCGGTTAGAGCATTGTCAAGTGTACAGGATACAGACTTATCCCTTACAACTTTTGAGTATTTTTGATTTGTTCTAAGTCTTTTATTCAGTAGTTTTTTTTTTTTTTAAACTTGACCTCAACGAAAAAGTCATATTTTGGACTCTCCTCACGAAGTTTCTTTGAAATATTTTTCTGACTTTTTTGAAATTTTCCTTTCCTAGAATATACTGTATTATCTCACATGAAGTTTGTTCTAAAAATTATTTAATGTAAAAATATTTTGTTACAGAAAAGTCGAAAAATGAAGACGAGGAAAGAATCAAAGGTCTTCTGCGGCAAATCGAAGAATTGTCGACGAAACAACAAGAAAAAGATGCGGAGCTGGCCCTGGCCAAGAAGACCATCAGCGAGTTTCAGGCCACCGGAGTTATCAAAGTAAGTTGATAATTAATCAGGACAGCAGTAAGTCGAAGTTAGTTGGGGACTTGACGGTCCGAGAAGGCCCATACTGCTAGTTTGAACAGGAATCTGTAGATTCGATTGTACGACCACTTCATCGCCTTATTTTGTATGTTCAACATTTTGAAAACTAAAAGCTAAACTTCTTTCAAATTAAAGACAAAACACTGACGATAAGACATTTTAAGAGAAAGTTATTGTAAAAACTAAATAAATTAAAACTTGATAAAAAGGGAAATATCGTCGGTCCTAACTGAACAAATCTTTCTGTGACTTGTGGTATTACTATTACTTACTTTGGAGGGCGCCAGTAGCTCAGTGGTAGCACGCTAGTTTACTGAATTCAAGATCGCGGATTCGAAACCCGGCCGAGGCCCTTAGTTTATTTTATCTGGGAGGTAAAAAAAAACTTAAGCATGCTGTTCTTCGGATGAGACGTTAAGCGATGGTTCCGAGCCTGTCCGGTGTCAGGTACTCATTAAAGATCCCTTCCCTAGGTGAATAAAAATTTAGGACTCTCATAGTAGAGTCAGGCTCATGTCCACCAGAGAGATGAAAGAGCCCTCTGGTAGGAGGCGATATTACCTCGTTGTTAAAGCCCGGGCATGTATTGTAATAACTATCTAACGTTATTAATTTTCTCAAACCTTTCATCGACATTTCTTGTTATAGGAGTCATTTTTTTTTCTGTATAGTCATTTTTCCGTATACTTCAGAATAGGTTCAATTTAACAAGAAGACATGTCCTTGTATATCCGTTATCTTAATCAGCAAAAGACATACGTCGGCTTATCGTCGAAATTTAAATTTTAGTATCATCTGTTGCAGAGAAATTCATTCTGTAACCTAGACATTCCCGTAGTTCCAAGAATTTACGAAACATATAAATTAAATTATCTTGCTTCATTTACAACCTCTTAAGTCCCTATCATTTCGAGATAAAAAAAAGTGCATAAATATGCAAGTTTATTTATAAATTGAAAAAAATATTTTGGCTTAACTGATTCATAATACGATACAAATGATTCTTATTGAATTAATGTTTAAATAACAAATTAACGTTCCTTGTCCCTTCTGTAAGATATGAAGTTTTTGAGTTTTGGTGAATGTGTTGACGTAGAACTGTTGGTTTGATCTGAAGATTAACTCTAATCCCCTTTCGATTCTGTCTCCACTCGGTTATCATTTTAGTTCGCTCCAATTCTTCTCAATGCCAATGTGTAATAGTTTCGTCCACCCTAATGAATGTTTGGCCTCATATCACCTGTTTCCTGAATTTTCCCGTTTCGCCTGGCTAGACTGTTCAGCTGTGTTTCTCTGTATTCTACTCTCTCTAGAATAGAAACTAAAATCCTACCTTTTTGTTCCTGGGATCTATTCTTGTTTTCACAATTTTTCCATGCTATCAAACTTGTCTCTCATCTATTAAAGATTAAATTTTAATGTGTATATCTATGTGGCTGTTTGTTTTATGTGTGTTATGTAAACATATGTTTCTTATATTGATGTTGTTTTGTACTATTTTAAATTTTTCCTTTTTTTTCACTATGTCAATTAGTATTTCTCAATCTCTGTCAATGTCAGGCCAGATTCTCAACCAAATTACTTGATAATGATTTAAGGATGGTGTAACACGGACCTTCTCTTCTCTCTAAACCAATATAAACTAATCGGAGTGACTCACAAGTAACATGTCAAGTGACTTAATCATCTCTTGTCATATCTTAAACGGAAGCATATTTTAACGAAACTTCAAGAGTGAGTAGAGTACAAAATATGAAACACCGTTATGGTGGCGGCTTTCTGCTTTAGGATACCTAAAAAGACTTTCAGTGTTATAGGCAAAACTTATTTATTATGAGGACTCGTCGATACTTTTCAGTTCCCAATATTTTCAATATCTTTTTCGAGTTGTCATTTTTAATTATCAAAAATGTGAGTAGTTTCTTTTATGAAATTAACATTTTTTAGTAACGTTTCCATCTTATTTATATATCTATAATGTGGAAGTCCATATGCTCATTAATCTGACTCTGAAGCACCTTCCACTTGGTTCAGAAATCTGAATGTTTGTAGGTTCCTGTTATATTGTGGAAATATTCAGAAAACTGACATTTTGATGTTGTGTTTTTGAAGTTGATACGTGCTCGACAATAACCTCATCTGAGGCAGTATGTAGAGCCCAGTAACAAGCCGGGCTAACAACGGTATATTTTTAAGAAGATATTTTGAACTCCTTTACTGACGATGTTTCGTTGAAATCGGCTTCTGACACTATGTAAAACATCCTTAATTCCAATGTTATCTAATCCGAGCTAAGCCAGCATTGTTGGGAGCCTCCCTCTTTCAATACCTATTTTTCTTCCAATTTTTAAAATATTAAACTTTTTACTTACAATTTATTTATTTACTTATCTTTGTAAATGTTGACTTATGGGTTGTGTTTGATTTTAGAATGACCTTTGTGGTGGCAAAGCTCCCCCACCGCCTCCGATGCCTGGTGGAATGGGCCCCCCGCCTCCTCCGATGCCTGGCGGAATGGGCCCGCCACCCCCGCCTATGCCTGGCATGGGACCACCTCCACCACCACCACCTCCGCCTCCAGGTTTGCATATTTTATTCTATTTTTACGTTTCCTAAATATCCCGTATACATATTTTCTGGAGGATGGGGAAAGAATTATAAACAAAATGGAGGGGATGGATAGATCTACCCCCTCTTCGATTATGTACTTCAGTATGTGACAAGGTTAGGTTCTGGGTTCTGTCTGGGAAGAAATACTTTCGTCTCCACTGAAAGTCCTTTTTAATTTGACTGACTCAATAAGTTAATGAAACAATTTTTAAAACTGGAAAGCTTTTTTCAATATAAAAAGTGTTTTATATGATATATATATTTTTTCGGATGGGACGTTAAGCGATGGTTCCGAGCCTGTACGATGTCAGGTACTCGTTAAAGACCCCTGCGCTGGGTGAATAAAAAATTAGGGTAGGCAATATTTAGGACTCTCACAGTAGAGTTGGGCTCATGTCCACTGGAGTGACGAAAGAGCGCTCTGGTAGTAGGCGATATGACCTCGTAGTTAAAGCCCGGGCATGAGTCATAAAACCTAACCTAACCTATAAAATAATATTGTTATGTAAATTGGTTGCATCTTGATTATATTTATTGTACTTTTTAAAGGGTCTGAGGATGTTGTAACAACAACGCAAAAAGCGCTCACCCTTTACATTTTGGGTGGGATAGGACATTTTTCTTTTCCTAAATGTAGTTTAGTTGAAGGTTATTGTTTATATATATTGAATAATGTTTTTTTCAGGAGGGGGTGGGCCGCCACCGCCCCCACCAGGGATGGGCCCGCCACCCCCACCAAGCCTTGGGGGCTTAGCCCCTCCCCGGCCTCCGGAGACGCTCCCCTTTGGACTAAAGCCTAAGAAGAAGTGGAACGTGGAGGGGATCAAGAGGGCCAATTGGAAAACAGTAAGATATATGTGTATATATAGGGTGGCCCGTCTTACCTCCCCAGGTATTAATGTACGAGACGTTATGCAGTCTGTCAAGAATTCAGTGTTGAGTTTTCAGTAGAATTTTGTGTTTTACGCCCCCCCCCCCCCCCCCCCCCCCTCCCCCAACTCAAAAAGGGGGAAAAATCATTCCTGTCTGTGTGTGTCTACAAACATGGTCATTCCCGATAGAATTGTGTGTGTGGTTTCCAGTAATGGCTTCAGATGGAGAGCATCTATATGCAACGCCTCATTTATATGCAACGCCTCATTTATATGCAACGCCTCATCTATATGCAACGCCTCATTTAATATAATTGAACATTTTTATATTATTTATTTAAATTTTTTTAATAAACATTTTGTTTTCATTATTTTCAGATTTTGCCTCAAAAGTTGAGTGAAAAGTGTTTTTGGGTAAAGGTGCAAGAAGAGAAGCTGGCCTCGCCGGACATTCTCGATGGACTAGCTGCCAAATTTTCATCGAAGCCACCTTCCAAAAAGAATGAAGATGTTATCGATAGGTAATTTTTGTGAGGATTAAATTTGAAAAATACATGCGAACACTTGTCTGGAGTATTTTTTATTAAATTTAACTGGGGTTCAGGACATTATCTTTCAGTGTTGCGGTCTGCAGTAAAGGTAGAAAAAATAATTGGGAGCTCTTAATTGTTAGTGTTTAGAGTACCTTGAGTCGAAGACACTAGGCTTTATTACTGAAATTCTGCACGAAAGTAAAGAGTGATATCACACCTTGCGAAAAACCAATAGACCGCAAAATAATTGGATAGAATTAATCGGAATTTATTGTTTTCCGACCACCTGAATCCTAAAAGAAAAAGAAAATTGCATCTGTCTCTGAATACGATTACTCCGATAAAGTTCCTATGTGTATCCAGAACCTCATAAGGAATCATCCATAGTATCGATTTCTGACTAATCGACCTGAGGGGGAGGGGGGATGGAGGACTTAACTCAAAAAACTCTAATAACTGCCAATTTATTAAATATATCGACACGAAATTTTATATATTGGTCCACAACCCCATAAGGTCACCTATTGATTTATAGATGGATTAATCGAAGAGAAGTTCGTATCAGTGGATGTGCAGGGAGGGGGTAGTTTCGAATCAGAAACTCTAATAACGGATACAAAATTTCGGCTTTAGCGGTAGTCTCCGTTCGAGCGATCACTTCGCTTCCGATGTTGCATAATAATTAGGAAGTCTTCCACGTGTTTCATATTAGTTATGTATATACTTTGTGCTTTCCTTTATAGAATTTTCCCTGTGGAGTGAAGATGGCCTAACCATTTGTATATACATGTGTTAGCAGGGGTGGGGGTACCCTGAAGAAGGTGAAATCACTGCGGGTGCTAGACAGCAAGGCAGCCCAAAATCTGTCCATCCTTCTTGGAGGCTCCCTCAAGCATCTGTCCTATAGCGACGTAAAGAAGTACATTCTCAACTGTGACGAGACGGTCCTAACGGACAACATCCTGGACAGTCTTATCACCTACCTGCCCTCGCCGGACCAGCTTAAGAGGCTCTCTGATCTCAAGGTGGACTACAGCGAGCTGACGGAGGCCGAGCAATTTGCACTGACCGTAAGTAGGCTAGAAGGCTAACACTCGGAAATAACCCTCCGTTCTTGCCTCCTGCTGATGACGGCCTAACCCCCGACGTAGGCTGTCCTCCTGCCTATCCGTTCAGAGCATGTTATTTTCGGCGCTCTTCTGAGTGTTCGTAGAGATAGAGTACGACGCTCCATCACAGAGCTCCGACGGTGGCCAAGCCTAACACAACACTACCAATATTGACAGTTTAAGTCCGCCATTCATGTGGGTAAAGGCGAACGCTGTTTCAGACGTACGCTCATTAATTTTGTCTTTAAAACATCGGCCAGTCGGTCCATTGTACAATTGTATAATTGGTTGCACCTCGCGCTCTGTAGACTATATATATTCCTACCCTAAGCACTGGCTCATGAAATTTTTTAAACCTATATTATGTCCTTTTCTCAAAAATTCACCTAATTAGTCTGAGATTTTTCCGTAATATATCAGGCTGGTTCAATTATTAGCACCTTTTATTTCCAATTTAGTAAATTTATTTCTATAAATAGTAGTTTTTAGTAATTATTCTTTTTGGCTATTTCCTATTGTCTGTAAAATATAATTCACAAAAGAAATAGGAGGCCAAACAATAAATTTACTTGATTTAGAGATGAATATTTGTAGTAACAAATTCGAATTTAGCATTTACAGAAAACCGACAACAAATACAGAAATACATCCTACTTCAAATTGTAGACCAACTTCATTGCATAGCCTTCTACTCGATGATCCACTGAGCGTGCTTAATTAAGTCCAATCTTTAGGAAAAGAACTTGATAATAATAATAATTTTATTTCCGTTAAACCAATATGTGGTAATAGGATATGTCAAAAGAATTTATACATTAAGATAGCTTATAAATTATATTTGTAACTACTTGAGTCTAACACACGTATAATTAGTAATAATAAAACTATTTAAAAAAAGTAAAATGAAATGAATAACAACTGAATAAATAAATACTTAAAAATATATGAGTACAAAAAATATTAATACATAGATACATTTATGATTAGTAGATACATTTTCAATTTGATAAAAATTAAGATAACTATTTTTTTAAACTCTTCCCGAAGTGTCTTTATCAAAACGTTTCGGGACGTTCTTATGTCCCTTCATCAGGTGTGAGATGTGCGTATATAGAAAAAAAAAAGAAAACAATGTAACTACAAGAATATATAACAAAATAACATATATATATATATATTGATCAATTATAAATGAATAAATTAAAAAATCTAAATGAATAAATAAAAAATTATAAATAAATAAATAGATCCATAAAATAATAATTTTTAAAAACATACTTTTTTTCTTTATTTTTAAATGTTATATTACCAAATTTAGTAGGCAGTTTATTTTATCTTAACTTTCCCAGAAGTTTGGTTCCTATTAAAAAATACCGATTTAAATAAAATTAAAGAAATATGTTTTTTTATCGATTTACTCAAGCGGATGACTTTGACAGGAATGTTGTGAACCTGTCACACTTGAACATTGCTAGCCCGAGTCTGGGTAGTCTCTTTGTAATCGGTCCAAAATCAGTTGTTTAGTATTTAATGGGACTTGTTGTTTTCAGCTGTCGGAGATCAAGAGACTGCTGCCTCGACTCAAGTCGATGAAGTTCCGACAGCATCATCCGGAAATGGTCCAGGACATCAAACCGGTGAGATTTCTAAAACAGATCACAAAATGAACCAATAACAAGAGTATCTGCTATTCTGCGCCTAACTCCTTTGGAGAAATTATCTACATCTTGTTTTTGATGCCATCAAACTACAGCTGTGGTTCCGTCGCCGCTTATGGACAGATTTCCTATATTAATGTTCGCCATTTTGGAAATTTATAAATTGATGTGCTGTGTGCTTCAATTCCTCTAAAAGACTTGTATTTTCGAGTGCACCCCAACTTGTCTTTGAGTTAACTTGCTAAGTTCCCGCTCCAAGAGCGTTCCTGTAGGCGAAAAGAAAACCATCCATTTTTTAGCCTCCACACGCGTTTCCGCCTTCAATGGCCGCCATTTTGATAACATATTTTTTTAATGAAAAAGCCTTATAATGTATTTTATGTATGATTTTTACTACCCGGACACCCAACATTTAGTTAGAGATGTAAAATTATCATAAAATCGATATATAAAAAAACCTAGCATTTGGTATGTTTTGTTTAATAGTTTCTTACTAAATTGTCTAGTTACTTTCTTTTAAAATGGCCTGGAGACAAAAAAAAATTATATAATATATAATTACAATATATTATATTACCTGTGAAACGTTAATAAACAGAAAATTGAGGAGGTCTGTTTCATTGGAATGAAATCTATTGGTACAGTATCTGAACAGTTCCCAGTTACCAATCTTGCTTACGAAAATACAATAATTTTCTTAAAAGTAAAAGCCTTCTAAATTTTGCCGACCTGAGCAAATGCCTGTCCTGGCTCCCCACAGCGCCGCCCCTGATGGTAGCCAGTTTGCACCACGTGCCCCGTCAAGTTACATCAGAGGGCGTGCCTGTCTTCAACTAAAGGATGAAGAATCAAGCAGGTTTTTGTCAATTACTGTTAGTGAAAAAACAAAAATTAGGAGTGTCCAAACTTTTATACTGGAAGAACCCATGGAAAATATATTTTATCCTTGCCTCCAACCTGAACCTAACAATGGTCCATGCACCCAATTTCAGTCAGTGACAACATTTTGAAGGATGTTTTCGATTTGCGACCAGCTGCGGATTTATTTATTTTTTATACATCGATTGAGGTTTTACCACATTCGGGCATTTTCAAAATTATAAACAAGAATTTATTTAGTTACAGTTACCAAACACAGTTACCAAACATAGTTGCCAAACATATTGATAAGTATATTTTTTTTTTGTTGTAAGAAAATGTAAATTCACTCAACGAAACCTCTATTTTCAGTTCTTTTCTTTTCGTCGAAAATACTTCCTGGGTATTTTTTTCCGGGGATTAGAAGTGACTCAACTCCCTTTAATGATCTCAAAATCATTGAGACCTAGAGAATCCTTTAATGTATCTTGCTGGGAAGCATTGTTTTCTGATATTATATTGAGTGAGATTCTAAGTTGAACATTGGCTACTTGGAATTTTTCAGGAGAATTGTTTATCTGGGTTTATCTAGATAATTGTTACAAGGCTCTTCTCTCAAGTCGATGATACTTGTTCTATTTTTTATTTTATTTGCTATGTTTTTATTTTATGGGGACAAATGCCCTTCAACAGAGAATATTTATACCATTTATTTCAGGGTATCGTGGGTGGTACAGCGGCCTGTGAAGAAGTGAAGAGAAGCAAGAAGTTGGCCAAGATACTGGAGTTGATCCTCCTGATGGGCAACTACATGAACAGCGGCTCCAGGAACGGACAGGCCTTTGGATTCGAAATCAGCTTCTTACCCAAGGTATGGACTGTCCACTTTTAGGCCGATGGAAGATACCTCCCGTCCGTCTCTTCGCTCGCGTGCCTTCAAGGCGGCTGGCCAGTCTCAGTCTCCAACTTCTCTTATTTAAATTGAAACATACTCAAAAGGGGTCGTCGGTGAAACACCGTCACTTCCAGAGCTCGAATTATTTGTAACAAATTAAGTTTCCGCTCTCCCTTTAATGCTTCCTCCCCCTTTGCCCGATTAGACTTTTATTTTTCTAATAGTCCCAAAGGGAAGTGGTGTGTGCTTACTTGTGCTATGTAGCATCGCGGACAGGTCTTTCATCGGACAGATAGGACAAAGCTAAACAGAGGTTCTCTCGGGCCTCGTCTGTACGCCCAACGGAATGACATATACGTATCTTCGGTCTAGTGTGGCGCTGGTTTCATAGGAAAACAAATAGTTGGAAGCAACGCCGATGTGTGCGCCGATGACATTTATAAAGCTTTCCCTATTGCGTTCTTCGGCTATGGACCGGCTCGATGAGTACGGGCCACAGTCGTCTTTGGTTTCCGGCTCTTTACGCCGAGTGATCTCGGAATCTTTTCGGGGGTTCTGTTCTGCCTGCGTCCCAGAGCCGGGGGCAGCCGCCGCACGCCTGACGGAGGGGCCCCCGGCACCGGGTTTGAAAGGCTTTCTTGATTCTCCGCCAGGAGGAGACGAACCGACCGAAAGCCAGGTAGCCAGCCTCTGTCATCAGTCCATTCATTACATCTGCAGTTATTGGTGTTTTTCAGTTGAGCCCCCCCTAATCCCCACTCCCCTTCTGTCGATTCCACTGAAAATTAATAAATGTCGTCCTTTTGCCGTCTTGAATTCACATATGAAATTTTGTGTCGACACATTCTTTACAACGGCAGTTATTAGAGTTTTTGAGTTAAGCCTCTCCTCTAACTCCCCCCTTCCCTTCATTCGATTTAGCTGAAAATCAATATGCCGTCATTAGAGGTTTATGGAATCACATAAAAAATGTCGTGTTGGTACATTAATTCTACCGGGAGTTATAGTGTTCACAGACACTGACAGGCAGATTTTTTTTTTTTTTCATATTTGGATCTGGAGTTCGCAAAACACGTTGACAACTCCGCATCGGATTGTTGACCAATTACGTAACTTCCCCTTTACTTGGTTATAATGACAGGTAGTTGTCTAAGTATTTTCCTGACTTCCGACCGCCAAATTTCGTTGAAATCTATGTGAGACACTTTCGAAACTTTAATTATTAGTCTACTTATTTTCTTATTCAGCTTCGAAGCATCTTATACCATTATTCTCTAGTAGAAGTTTTATAAATACAATCGTGAATGTTGTTTGTGTGTTTTGTTAGTTGTCTGGAACGAAGGACTTGGAGAACAAGACAACACTGATGCACTACCTGGCGGAGACGGTGGAGCGAAAGTTCCCGGAGCTGCTGACCGTGCGGGACGAACTGATGCACATCGAGCGAGCTGCCAAGGTCTCTGTGGAACTCATCCAGAAGTCACTTCGTCAGATGGAGGCCAACATCAAAAACTTGGAGACAGACTTGGCCAACAACAGGACTCCCCAGAACGAGGAGGACAAGTTCGCACAGGTCATGGGTGTATCCTTCCTACAGCTATGTCCGGTGGGGGGGGGGGGGGGGGGGGAGGGGGGACATTTATATTTTTTAGACAGAAATTTACATCGTTTCTGCGAAAAAAAAAAATCCTAGGCAATGTACTTCCCCGTTTCGTTCTTTCTCTAATCCCTTCTTCTTTTCGTGATCCGCCTTATAATGGATATCCGGTTCCGTTTATTCTAAACATGTCCATTTTATGAAGGTTTTCTGGGTTTCGAAGTTAAACCTTTCCCCTCTCTTTGACTGATTTAGCTCAATGATATAAAGATGTGTTACTTGTCTACTCACTATCAAATATATCGACCTTGTCATGGTGGTAAGTGGCAAGACACACTATTGGTACACCTCCTAGATTTGCCCGTGACTTGCCGAGTTCTGCAACTAGTATATTATCTAACATATGTGTACCTTATAGTTAAGCAATGGAAGCTCTATTATCATAAATTAGAGAAAAGAGAGTTTAAAGTTTTAAATAGGAGAGAATGTTGACTTACTAATTTTATACCTTTTGGTGCTATGTCGCACTCTATTTCGCGAACTCCAAGAAAAAGGTTTATTAAGGTGGATTTGTTCATCAATTTACTTTTGACTTAACAACGCAGAATCTGGAAAGGCGACTTCTTACCTCGTAAGAAAATTTCCAATAAAATATTTTTGAACAGTGGATCTTAAGAACTACCAATAATAGACAGTATACAATTTGAACTCTTGATAAATGATGAAAAGTATTAACTCGATTTTGACAAAAACTGTAGACAGATTATTTACCTCCGAGGTAGTAGCAACATCACATTTACCTCCGAGGTAGTAGCAACATCACATTTACCTCCGAGGTAGTAGCAACATCACATTTACCTCCGAGGTAGTAGCAACATCACATTTACCTCCGAGGTAGCAACATCACATTTACCTCCGAGGTAGGAACATCACATTTACCTCCGAGGTAGGAACATCACATTTAATTTAATTTTAAAACTTGAACATATTATTGCTTATACATTTTCTTAACAGGAAATTCAGGAGTTTGCAAAGCAAGCTCGGAAAGAGTGTGCTGTTTTGAAGAACATGTTTCAGAAACTGGAGACCCTCTATGGTGATCTGGCCGACTTTTATGCATTTGATAAACAAAAATATACTTTGGAAGAATTTTTTACAGATCTCAAAAATTTCATTGATGGCTTTTATGTAAGTAAATCTCATTTGTTGTGTAAAATGATAGAATCAGTTGGTTACCTGTAAACATAGTTCGCTTACATTTTAAACTCTTAGTAATACATTTTATTTCTGAATGCAAATGATGACAAAATGTTTGAAGAAGGCGGCTTTGAGCATGTTATTCCCACGTCAAATTTGTTAAATGTAGATCGTCAGAAAATTCACTAGGAACAATTTTTGTAATAGACATTTTTTCATATAACTAAACCGTTTTCGCGTAAATGAAGCAAACGTCGACAAAATAATTTCGGATTTTTTGAACATTTGTACTCGAGTTATTTCAGAATCTATGAAAGTTAAGTTGATAAAGAAAGTGAGATTGAAGCTAAAACTAAGCAGAAAACATCTTCACCCTGCGACTTCTACTTTTCAAGATTTAGCGGTGAGCGAAATCCTTCAAAAATATTTTTCAGAAAAAAAGTTAGTTTGAGAATATGATTTGGCACATTTTGACTTAGAAAACATTTTCTTTCCTATTTTTTTTTCTTGTAATTGTGTGGGATTTAGTCAAAAATGTATCTCAAATTCGAGAAAACATTGTATTATATAAGATCTTACTTAATGCTTATCATTAGAATAATATTTCTTTGTTTTGTTTTTCAGCAAGCTTATAAAGAAAACGTGGTAGCTCGAGAGACGAAGGAGAAAGAGCGACGGGCGAAGGAAGCGCGGGAGAAGGCGGAGTTGGAAAGGGCGGAGCGGGCGGCGAGGAAACGGGCTCTGGTGGACATGACGGGAAGCCAGGCCCAGGAAGGGGTGATGGACAGTCTGCTGGAGGCGCTCCAGACTGGATCAGCCTTCTCCAGGGACCAGAGAAGGAAGAGGGCAGGGCCACGTCCTGTTGGAGGTAACCACCGTCTACCGCAACTATTACTAAATATAAAACAAACCTCTCCTGAAAAAGTAATATTTTTTAAAGTAAACAATGGTATCAGTTGTGGAGGCGTGCTGATTGCAGTGCACTCCGCTCGTAGCCAAGACTTGCAACCCCTCCCCGTGTAGGAGCGCAGTACCCATATATATGTATTGACTAGACAATAAAAAATTTATGAAGTTACGACTGGTTAGTTTCTATCTCCGGTACTAGAGTTCTATACGAGCCCTTTAATTGTGAAATCATTAGAAAAATGTAGTTATTTTCTTCAATATTCTTTCATATTACCTTTTACAGAAGCAAGGATAAAATTATGTTGGTATATAGATCTCGAATTAGTTTTCTATAAATATATCTAGAACACTGACAGTTTTATATATCTAGTTAGTGAGTTATTGTGACTCATGCCCGGGCTTTAACTAAGATCACCTACTACCAAGAGCGCTCTTTCGTCACTATGGTGGACATGATCCCGACACTATTATGGGAGACCTAAATTTTGCCTAGGGTAGGGGTCTTTAACGAGTATCTAACATCGTGCAGGCTCGGCACCATCGCTTAACGTCCCATCCGAAAGATGTCGTGCTCAGTGCTCAAGTTAGGCTAACTATATTTATTTGTTTAGAATAGATTACATTTCCTCGATAAGTTTCTTTTATTTATTAATTGTTTCCAAAATACCAAAATATGATCTTCAACTTAGAAACTTGACTTAAGTTGATGTATTTATTTATTTTTTTACAGCGGAAAGAAGAGCTCAGTTGAACCGAAGCAGATCTAGAACAGGCCTCGTGAGCAGGGAGCTGGCCAGGTAGGTTGGGGTGAAGGTCCTGGTCCTGTGCTCTTGGGTCCTCAAATGGTTTTCATTCAAATCAGCCAGAAATAAGGGGGACTGCTAATTGTGCTACAGCATACTCAGCATTCAAAAATAAGAAACATTTTTCTAGCGGTAAACATAAATAGCCAAACACCCCTAGTTTGAGTCCCCTATAATACCGATTGATTAATCAGTGTTTTGTTATTTTGGAATCAATTATAATATTAAATTTTTTTTTTTTTTCAGTGAACTTATTGGTTCGGCATGACGATCTAAGAATCAACTTATACAATACAGAAAAATACATCGAACTAGTGTCATTTTTACAACGATTATATCTTCTAATTGGTATCCAATTCTGTAAATAAACTATGTTATGTGCCTCTGTTTTAATATTTAAATGTTTGTATTAATGTAACAAAAATTATTAATAAACTTACCTCAATCTTCACAGAAGACATAGATAAATAGATAGCTATAACTGTACAGATAGAAACTGTAATTATGTAAAAAAAATATATATATTTATATATTCTATTCTACATGAAATTATTTTTATCAGAGGCTTTAGTTTGTAACTTATACACAATATATACAAAATATATATTTGTACATAGGACCTTGATTATATATCAATAACTTTATCTAAATATGTATAAAATATTTATTTTTATTATATAAAATAAAATTAAAAAATAATAAAATTAACGAATTATATTTATGTATAATAAATGTGATAATAGCAAATTAGAAAAGTTATAATGCAATAACAATTTCGGTATTTATAGCGAATCTGTTTTTTTTTTTTAAGTGTTCATATTGGTTTTTGTATTTATTTAATTGTTTGTGATTTGTTTTGCCCAGCCTTGAAAATATTCTATTTACATTTTAACATGCTTTCAGTTTTTTTTTTTTTTTTTTTATGTAAATTAATAGCACAAAATCAAAGCACAAGTTGCTCAAATATTTATATTTACGTGGAAATATTGAGATTTTTCAGATGTTATATACAATTATATCTTATTTTTATTGTTATTCAGATAAATATTTTGAAATACGCAGATAAATAAGTTATTCCAAATATATAAACTCTTTTTGGAAATCAATTTGTGTTTTTTTATTGGAAATATTTTTTAAAATGATAATTGTTTTCTTTTTTATTTCTATTCCTATTCTATTTTTTTCATTTGCTAGTTTATTACTTATTATCCGGAGGTCACTTGAAGAGTCTTTACCTAAGGTGACGTCCCGGATTCACAGATTTTGGCCCTTCTTTGTTTGTAGCGGTAAGGTTTTGTATCTATGTTATACAAAGCCTGAAGGCCCAATGTAACGTTAATGGTACCACTCAGCTAACTATCCTATCTGAAGCCCGCCATCTTTACGAATGTCTGTTTCTTCAACTCTTCTAAGTTGAGGAGCCCCTTTCCGATGGGAGGTATGAGTTACCTAACTTCACTTCTGCAGGATGGATCAAGTACAAGACCCACTTTGTAGATGTGTTGGGTGTCCTGTGAGGTACCGTTCTCTCTTTTCTCAGACTCAAGAAGAATTGTTCTGTTACTCTCCGGTTCTTTAATCAACTTTTCTGACTGTCGACCTCTGGTCGTTCACGCTATCTGTAGACCTCTTAGGTTTTTTCATTCTGGAGGTAGAAAGACGAGCACGCCGTTCTTCGGAGGAGACGACGTCAGGTGCTCGTTCAAGATCCCTATCCTAGGTGAATAAACGTAGGTAGACAAAATGTAGTAATTTATGGTTTCCAGATTTACTTTGTGAAGCTCCATTCTAGGAATAGATAATTAAATACACAATTTCTTTGTCAAACTTCACTATATATTCTCAAATACTCAACTAGTTTCGCCGCGTTATGGCATTATCAAGAGTCACTTACAAACTGACAGAATTGGTTGACAGGATAGAAGGTACAGTTATGGAGGGGGTTTTAGGTTGTGACGGGGAATCCCTTGTTTTTGTTACTCTATACATTCCAATAAACAGATATTTACAAGATAATAATAAATATAAAAAATAAAATATATACATAAAATCTAATAAAGCGAATCTAACAGTAAAATGTTGGTATTTATATAGGTATGACTCTTGAATTATATAAATGTAAAATATAATTTAAAGTGAATACAAACAAATACATAGAATTTAAAGACAAATTAAAACATCAAATGAAAATTATAGTATTATTTACTTATATTACTCACATTTAGAGAATACTATAATTTTCATTTGATGTTTTAATTTGTCTTCAAATTCTATGTATTTGTTTTTATTCACTTTAAATTATATTTTACATTTATATAATTCAAGAGTCATACCTATATAAATACCAACACTTTACTGTTAGATTCGCTTTATTAGATTTTATGTATATATTTTATTTTTTATATTTATTATTATCTTGTAAATATCTGTTTATTGGAATGTATAGAGTGACAAAAACAAGGGATTCCCCGTCACAACCTAAAACCCCCCCTCCATAACTCTACCTTCTGCCCTGTCAACCAATTGTGTCAGTTTATAAGTGACTCTTGATAATGCCATAACACGGTGAAACTAGTTGAGTATTTGAGAATATATAGTGAAGTTTGACAAAGAAATTGTGTATTTAATTATCTATTCCTATAATGTAGTAGTCCCGCTCCTCATGCCCACCAGAGCAACGAAAGACAAAGCCCGGGCATGAGTCAAAATAACTAACTTAATTTGCTAAGAGTTAATGAAGTATCCTGGAAATGTGAAGATATCAAATGATATGAATGATGAAGACAGTGGGTAAATAATCAATAAAAGGGATTAAAAATCCCACCATTTTATTTATAAAAAAACGTACAGTAATAAAGAATCCCTTACAAATATACATATGGAAGTGAACTTAAGACAGAATTATGTAAAGAAGAATAAATAACAAAGGCTTAGTTTGTTAGTAAGAAATATCGTAAAGAAAAATAGTTAAAACAAAAATAATCCCCAAGGAACTGAACAGAGAATAAGCAAACATCTGTATAAGAAATCCCGGTGATAATAATACTAAAAACATTAAACTAGCGACACACGCGTCATAAAGGTGTTGAAAAATATTTGGCATTTTGTAACATGTATTCTGTGCTGTACACACCTCATCATTATAAGAGGTAGGATAGAGAGCACTATGAAGGCAACCTGCGGTGCTCAATATTTCGAAGCCAAACTGAATATTAATATTGAGGATTAAAATTTTAGAAAGAGAATGATTAATAATTAATTAAATCATAAAACAATGAATGAAATATATAATCGGAGTGTTTCAAATTTCCCGGTATTTTTGCAGCGCTGTTGTGGTAAGAGTTTATTACTAAAATATCCCTGAGTAGAGGTGCTAGTCTTATCTGTTATCAGTGCTAGCATCTTAGGATTTTTTATTTTTTGTTATCTAATTTTTAGTATTCTTCTCAATTGAATGATTTAAACAGGCAGTACCTTTACTCAGAGTTTCCTTTTCTATAATATTTTTTTATTTTTTGATGTTTTTGATAGAAAATTTCATTCCAAAACTTTTTTGCTGCAATTGTATTAATAATTCTATTGAATTACTCAAAGAAAACATAATGTTTTCATTAAATATGATTTGGTTATTTGTGTACACAGCAGTGTGTGTTTTACTTTTAAATGCTGTTCTCATCCCATTGACTGTAGTTGTCGCTCGAGCTGTAAGTAGTATGTGTTCTGTTCTATCTGGTCTTGTCTTGTGGAGTACGATCTGATGACTTGCCATCTGCTATGTTCAGTATTTTAGAAGGAAGCGTATGAAGCAGAATGCTACCTGCGATGCTCTCTCAGTTGCATTCTTCCATCCTTACTGCAACGCCGGGGGAGGCGGCGAGCGGGTCCTCTGGTGTGCCATAAGAGCCCTTCAAAACAGGTTCATATTGTATCATTCCTAAAGTACCAAAAATTAAAGCCAACTTCTTGTGTTTTACAAATTATGACGTTATTGGTAATGCAACATCGCGGTACTGTTGTCATTTCAGTGCACAATGGAACCAATTGTCATTTTCTGAAAGTTTAGATGTTGCCCTGTATTAAATACAAATAACACTAAGTCATTCCATTACTATCTGTTCTCTCCATATAATGCTGGACTCAGTTTACACTAATTCAACTTTATTTTTCATATTAATGGAGGAATGTTTTGACCTATTGTGATTCGTGGATTTTTCTAATCCGTCATTACCTTTGTTGCGCCGCTCTTAGAATGAGAGGAAATGAATATTAATAGAAAAATGTTGGTTTAGTTTAATTTTTTCTCGAAAATAAGGCACTAACTAAACGTTCAGAAAAGTACAACATGTTCCATTGTTCGCTGTCAGTGCCACGAGTTCTTTTTTATTTTCTGATACAATTTTAAGGGTTACTAATAATAAATAATTCATAAAATTTTAAATTAAATATTTTGGAGAATTTCAAAGATTTCAACGAAACCTTCTGCTAACATTTTTATCTCAATGAGCCCTACATTATATTAAAATTTCGTAAATATCTTTGCAGATATGCATTTTTTGGCGTGGTAAGACTCATATTAAAATAAATAAATCCTTAATAGAAAATTTGAATATTGATTTCGAATTTTCTAGGTTAAATCTGAATGTTATAAGAATTTGTTTCTGGTAAAGGGAAAAAATAGTTATACTCAGGCCTGGGGTTTAATCTCCAGGTCATATCGCCTACTACTAAAGAGCTATTTCGTCACTCTGGTGCACATGAGCCTGACTCTTAGTGTTGTTCTGTTAATTAGCTTCCTTTTTGAGTGTCATCATCATGCCAACAGCTTTTGTGGTCGGCCGTCTGCCAGTCTCCCTCAGAGGTCTCGTACAAGTAAAACTCCCAAAAGGGCCCCAACATATATTGTAGTGTAGGGGAAGGGCTGGTTTATAGTGTGATATGATGTGTTTAGCCAGAGTGATGTGAAGGTGGTGGTGTACACGGGGGACCTCACGGCCTCCCCTCCAGAGATCATGGCGAGGGTCCTCTCCAGGTTCGACATCAGACTCCAACCCACGCTCCAGCTGGTCTACCTCCGGAGCCGAGCCTGGTTGGACCCTGTCAACTACCCTCACTTCACTCTTCTCCGACAGTCCCTCGGCTCCCTCGTCGTTGGACTCGAGGCCCTCCTCGGCTTCCTTCCAGGTCACTAAACCTCCATATTTGCTAATATTTTGATTTATTTCAAGGCTTTTTATACTATCGAATAATGAGTGCAAATTCGAAGAAACTGTGAATAAGTTTTGCTATAAATGTTATAATGTGATTGTATATTGGGTCAAACATTATCTGCAATATGCACTTTAAAATATTTTTTTTACAGGGCTCCATTTTTATCCAGTTCGACCGTCGGTTTTACAAGTAAAGTTGTTGTCATCAAGCTGAGATGTTTGCCTGTCGCGCGGCAGGTCCTAGGATCGTATCATTTCCGTAAGAAGTTGCAGAACAAGGAACTTGGTCCCCCGCCAAGATGCAAGACAACTTTCATAATGTGAACCCGTCTCTGGAGAAGTCGCAGACAAATTTAATTTCATCCTTTGATCTTATCCGACTTTTAATGGGACTTGTTGCTCTACATTCCGACTCGAAGAATATGGGTCGATTCAATAGACAACGTAAACATTACATTTAATACCTAAATTTAGTGTCTCCTGACTGTTAGTTGGTGTCCCTGGTAAGGTAAGTAGATTAGTACGCAGGTTGACCCTGGCCACTACAGTTATACGTAGTTGTACATGTATGCTCCCACGGAAGATTCTGCTACGACTACTGCCCGACCATCACCTCGGACCTGCTTCACCACGTCTCCTCCAGTTGTACATATATGCAGCTAGTGTGTGCCTTGTTTCAGATATCTACATAGACAGCATGGGCTACGCCTTCACCCTCCCCCTCTTTTCCTACGTGGGAGGCTGCTCGGTGGGCTGCTACGTCTACTGCCCGACCATCACTTCGGACATGCTTCACCACGTCTCGTCCAGTTGTACATATATGCAGCTAGTGTGTGCCTTGTTTCAGATATCTACATAGACAGCATGGGCTACGCCTTCACCCTCCCCCTCTTTTCCTACGTGGGAGGCTGCTCGGTGGGCTGCTACGTCCACTACCCGACCATCACTTCAGACATGCTCCATAAGGTCGCCTCCAGGAGGCCTGCCCACAACAACCCTACCTTCGTCGCCACCAGCCCCTTTCTCTCCTCTGCTAAGATACTCTACTATCGACTCTTTGCCTGGGTATTTATATATTCTATTATAACATTTATGTCAGCTGCAATGAGCAGAATAAATCGATAAATGTTTCTTCCTTAAAAAAAAAATATATATATTTATACTTTCAAAACTTTTTTTGGTACCTAGTAAGACTTGCGTCATATCTACAGGGTCGATAAAAAACGATTGAAGGATTTCACGCGAGGATTACTTCTTATCTCCTACCCTACGGAAGAGTTGTAAGGCTTGGATGTCAATAAAATACTTGAAAGTATAAATACATTGAAAAAAGCACCTTATTAATGAAGTTATTGGTGGTCATCTCTAGATCCGGATATGCCCAATGTATGCCCATTCATCTTCATTACATAACCATTTCACCGTATGCCCCCAAAACTAAAATCAACATGATGCGCAGACATTTATTATATACTTTATCTACTGTATAAAATTATTATTTTCATATTTTCAAGTATTTATTTATTTTTACTTTTTAGTAGTATTGTTAACTCTAATCCATGTGTGTCAGACTCTAACAGTTAATATCTGTTTAAGTATCTAAATTATAAGCTATCTTAATGTAAATTTATGCGAACTCGGGTAAAAATAAAGGTCACTTTTTTTAAGGACGTAACTGTACTTTAAGTTTCTCTTAAATAAAAACATTCTTTAAACAAAACTTTTAAAGAAAACTGAAATAATTGAACTCCACATTTCTTATGAAATATTTTGTTTCGTGTATCGTTTGGTTTATGAAGAACTTTCCAAAAATCGTCTTCGTATGACAATTCAGATACTTTTGCTGTGTATATTTGTGCGAAAACGATGAATCCAATCGAATAATTGGTCCTGTTAAAAGATGTTCTCTATGTAGTTGTCAATGGTGAAATGACGGGTGGTGTTCTCTGCCTCCAGATGTACTCCGTGTGCGGGCAGTTCCCAGAGCTAGTCATGGTCAACTCTTCCTGGACGGAGGAACACATCAACAGTCTGTGGAAGCGTCCTCTCTTCGTCCACCGGCTCTTTCCGCCCTGCGATGTCTCCGCCTTCAGGGCACTCCCTCTCGCTCCAGATTTTGGTAAGCCCCATTCTTCAAGGCCTTATCTCTCTGTTCCTTCAGCTAATTCCTGCGTGAGTTAGCCAGCCCGCATTAAATTTTCAACCTCGGGATTTCGATATCCCGAGATTGGACGTTTTTGGGATTAATTAATACGTATAATTGTAATCGCAAACTCATTGCGAGTTCACCTATTTTGTTTGTAATTCATTCTATTGAATCATAATTGATTCACGTCTTTATTTATATGGTATGAATTTATTTTAGTGGATTTCAGTTTTTCGTGAAGATTATGGATCAAGGATTACATGCAAAACCATTATCGACTTTTTAAGGCGAACCTGTGCACAAGGTTTTAACTCTTATGTGACATTTAGATGGAAACATCCAATAACCTGAACGTTTTTACTCTTAAGTGCTCGTTTTTAAACGCATGCACTCACTAGTGTAACTTGATAACGAAACGCCCCAAATTGTTGCGTTTTTGTTTTTAATTTGGTTGCGCTGATGAATGTAGAAAAAACCTCTCTTCTGGGCTATTCTGTCGAAACATTACCTATTACAAAAATATTCTTTATTATGTCTGACTAATGAATTTTTTGTGGAACCAACGTAGTCAGAGCTACAGGCCAACGAGAAAAAAGTGTACAATACTAACTGTATTACATATTTGACATCGTCTTCATTTGATTCAAATGTTTATATTTTACCGCTAGTGCTGGGAAATGCGCAGAGAAAAGCGAGCAGAGCAGAGGGGCGGTATGCTTAGTTTTCATATATTCTTATCTGCACAAGAATTCTTTCTAGGATTTGTAAATAATAACTGTAGTTCTCAAAAAAAAAAAAAAAAAAGCGTGCTCGCTTATGTAGCTAATTGGTTGTTGTGAGGTTGCAGGTGAGGTGGGTCCTGTACGGATCGTATCGGTGGGCCAGTTCCGACCCGAAAAGGACCACCCGCTCCAGCTGAAGGCTATGTACGAACTGAGACAGCTCCTCTCCGAGCCAGTCTGGGAAAGGGTGAGCCACTTTATCTTCCTCTACTCTGTCTTCATGGACACATTTTTAGTAGACAATATGTTTTGTTTACAACCTGAAATATTTCATTGGGCTCCGTTGAAGGGCAGAAGGGCTACCGTATCCGATCTAGTGACCCTTTATAAAGCTCTAAATAAGAGTGCAGCCTGTGTTCAAGGTTTCATGTAGAGTGGGACACAGCTAGGATGAACATGAGTTGGACCTGCGCAGAAGACCCTTTCCATGTCAATAACTGCCGATTTAATGAGATTTTAAGATTTTTTTTGGTTTCCAGACAACTCTGCGAATACTTATTTGATTAAAAATAATTGGAGCTGGGGAAGTACATTGCGGGTGATTGACGGAAGACTTTTTTAATGTACTTCTTCTGAGTTGTGTTGATTCCTGTTTGGATGTGCTTTAGGTGAAGCTGACTTTCGTAGGCTCATGTCGGGACGAAGAAGACGAGCTGCGGGTGCGAGATATGAAGGACTTGTGTCGCCATCTCTCCCTGGAGAACAACGTGGAATTCAGGGTGAACCTGAGCTTCGAGGAGCTTAAGGCCGAACTCGGCTCCAGCACTATAGGTCTCCATGCCATGTGGAACGAACACTTCGGCATAGGTATCTACCCTAAGTAGCTATCCATTTTCCCGGTTCATGGTAAACGACCTGAAAGGTTTTGTCAGTATACGTCGAGAATAGTTCATATGTGATAGTAAGATGTGGGTCGAGATTTCTCATAAAAGACGTCTTCCCACTGTTTTATTTTGACCAGAACTTCTTTTTAACGCAACAGCGTCATCATCAGTGGATGCGCGCTGTGTGGGTGGGATGTACCATTAATGATGACGCTGTTGCGTTGAAAACCGGTTCTGGTCAAAATAAAACAGTGGGAAGACAACGTCTTTTATTTCTATGAATAAAATAGTTTGTCATCTCAAAAATACAATTTGTTTTTACTTGTAAAAAAATCTGTGAAAATTGTAAAGATATTTGAAACACATATTACTCAAACACCCAAATATAATTGTATAGTTTGTGGTCAATAGATGTCAGAAAGAAGGAGGGCTTAGCTCAGAAGCTAATATCGTAAGACATTTTGTATGTTAATCCAAAACCTCATAAGGAGGGAGGAAAGAAACAGAATGGAGGAGGAAGATAGATTATTGGTGAAGTTCCTGTAAACTGTTGAAAGGCTATTGAAGTAATAACATCAGTCTAGCTAATACTAGCTGGGGTACCTAACGTTGCTCAGCACAATAATCAGCTGAACGAATGAATAAATAAAATATTTTAAATTTTGTCTTCATTATTTGAAAAATTTGAAATAAATCGTATTCTATGCATTGAGGGATGAAACCTTAATTTGTATCCTATTCGTAACGATAGGAGCGAAGCCAGTTCGTGTAGAGTTTCAACCCGATCCGACCAACTGTGGTGAAGCCAGTTCGTGTAGAGTTTCAACCCGATCCGACCAACTGTGGTGAAGCCAGTTCGTGTAGAGTTTCAACCCGATCCGACCAACTGTGGTCAAGCCAGTTCGTGTAGAGTTTCAACCCGATCCGACCAACTGTGATGAAGCAAAGGACACAAACACACTATTTTACATACAATTTATTTCTCCTTTTTGCAATAATCCTCCCCATGATTATATTGATTTTTGTGACAATTGTATCAGGTGTGGTGGAGTGCATGGCAGCGGGACACATCATGGTAGCGCACAAGTCAGGCGGTCCCAAGGCAGACATCATCGAGGAGGCGGAGGGGAGCCGGAACGGTTTTCTCGCATCTGACGAGGTGGAGTATGGCAGAGCTCTGGCAGCCATCATCCGGATGACTCCAGCAGCCAGGCTCCGCATTCGGGAGGCTGCCAGGTATGTGTGAGATGTGGAGTGTGGGATGCATGGCACAAGCCTAGCGGGCCCTTGAGCAGTATAGCAGACTGTATTCACAGAAGCTAAACTACTCAAACAACTTGAGTAGTCTCTTCTTCATTTATTTTTTAAATACTCCGAAATATATTTAATATTTTCTAATTTATAATAAAAAATATAATATTTATTGCAAAAATGAAACTTAAATTTTTATTTAAACAGTTTGACTAATCTAACTGAAAAAATACTAAAAATATAATGGAAAAGTAAGGAAAATTGTTGTTTCTATAACTTTTCAATTGCCGTAAATACCTGTATGAACACACAAAAGTAATTTTTAAAAGTTCCTTTAATATTTACCTAATTATATTAATATTTGAGTAAACCAACGTTATATTATATATTATAAATGTACCCCGCACTATCTTGTTTTTTTAAAAATATTTGGGCTATTGACCTTTCCAACTCAATGCGACTTGAGAGTAAAAGTGCACCCCTTTAAAAGAAACCACTCGTGCAAAATATGGATTTCCACTCCTTTGAAAGAGAGTTAATGAATCTGATAAAATATATGATTTTTTAAATTGAAATCTCTCTATTGATAGAAAAATCTGATAATTAGCCTAAGTTGCCTAGTGCTGCACTCTCGAAGTGGATACTAAAAATTATAAGGGAAATGGTACTGCGGAGAAGCTTCCTTTATGGAGGCGGTTTTAAGAACATATTGTTTGAAGTACAGCTTTCTAATCTACTATTTTATGTTAATCTCCCCTGATAGATAGGTCAATAATATTGTCTTCTGTTTCAGGTCTTCTGTTGATAGATTCTCAACAGAAGAGTTCGAGAAAGGCTTCCTGCGGACCATGGAGCCGCTCCTCAGTCAGCCCGGCAAGTACAACTGAGCACCGCAAGAAGATGGATTCCTAAAACATATCTTTTGTACTCTCGAAGCACACCGCACTTTGTGATATTTATGAATAAATTAATATTTTTATCAATTTTGCTCCTCTCTTTTACTCCACATTTATTCAAATCAGTCATCTTTTTGTAGAAAAAGGATGTTATTATTACTTTTTTTTTCTTATATTCGTATTTCCGAGTATGGGTGTAATAGCAGAGTAAAAGAAATGGAAATGGGTAACACCTGGGTAGACAGAATTTGGGACCTCCACAGTAGAGTTGGGCCCACGTAACCAGACGAAAGAGCGCTCTGGTAGGCCGCTACATGACCTCATAGAAAGTGGGATTTTAAATTGAGTAATAACAAATAATAGTTTGAGAAAAATGCACGTAAAGTATTGCTATATTTTTCATAGAAGTTTTCTTTAAATACAGATTTTGTTTTTTGCTAATTTTATGGTTATTTTCACATTTGGTATTTTCGTATTCTTTTCTACTACCACATTCGTATGTTCTCTAATTTCCATCCAAAATCATAACTGCATAAAAATATATCTTTTTTTTTCTTGATCGAGAACTAAGAAAGATGTCCCTCGCATCTCGAGTAACAACTGTACGCCTAATTCTGAACTAATAACTACTTAAAATGAAATTTGAAACATAAGGGAAGGATGCCGGTAGCTCGGAGGTAGCGTGCTTGTCTACTGACCTCAAAATTGCGGGTTCAAAACCCGGCCTATACTCTTAGATGTTTTATATGAAAGGTGAAAAGAAAAACCTTCAGCAAGTCGTATAATTATTGATTTTGGAGCGGAGCTCCTTACCGTTGTGTGCCGTTGGTTTCTAGTGCTAGGCCGGGGTTGGTGAAAGCGACACGGAACGGAAGTAGGCAACAAAAGTTCCACTCTCCACTCCTCGACTCCGCCGACTGGTATTAGGAAGGGAGGGAATGAATGCACCTTGGAAATACTGTAGTATATTCAACTGTGTACAGCCACTCGCGTCTTGTTAAACGTCTCTTTTAGCGTGCATGATCATAGTGTAAACAATGAAAAGTGAAGAAGACAGTAAAATAAGATAGTCATAATGCCGATGAAGTTAATGCTGAGATGAATCAAGTTCTCATCAAGATATTCATCATTTTTCACGACATGGAAATATTGAAGTCCTCACAACATCAAGATAAGATCCATTGTTAAAAATTATATTCGTTCACATGATTGTGTACAGCGCATAGAGGATAGAGTAGGGGAGACATGAGCGCGCGTAAAAGTCTGGCCGAGAGAGTGATAGATAAACTTTTATTGTATCAATTTGCAAAATAAACTAAGAACTTTTTCATTCATTTCATTTATAGATTTGGAAGAAAATAATGTACATGATATTGAATGTGTCGAGTCTAGGCCAATATAATAATAAATTTACATGAACAATTTTATTATTTGATAATTTTAATTTAAAAATATTTTTAACCAAAACCATGACGGAGGAGCTCCGCTCCCGCCACGCACACATTTTTTTTAATTGTAGGTTAGTAAAATCTGAATAAAGCACAGTTTTTTGATTATTAAAAAGAAGATACACTCTTCAGAATTGGCTTTTCTGACAATAACATGAAACTTGAAATATAAAACTAGGGGGGGAGGGGGGGGGGGGGGGGGGGGGGGGGGCTTTCGAAACAGGTCTGATGTCCACTTCCAAAGGAGCATTATGATAT
The DNA here is from genome assembly GCA_963662175.1 of Aradus depressus. Taxonomy (NCBI): domain Eukaryota; kingdom Metazoa; phylum Arthropoda; class Insecta; order Hemiptera; family Aradidae; genus Aradus; species Aradus depressus. The sequence continues at coordinate 745,142 of OY759226.1, read as the reverse complement.
TTGGTGCTGAAAAAAAAAATTAATAATATTTAAAGAGGAAACCTTTATTAGGATTCTTCGACAATGAAAACTGTTTTTTTACCAATTATACAAACCTTCATAAGTGGAAATGACGACCCTCTGAGGTCTTAACATAATTAAGTGACGTTCCCTGGAAGTAGAGACCATAATGCGTCAAGTTGCTGGAGCGCGAAGACGTTGTCTTACTTCACAGGAGCCATTAATCTGTCAGTAGTTCAGTAGCGTAAGCAGCACAGCCCCTGTACCAGGACCAAACTTCTAGATCCACTTATAACATTTCGAGTTAATATATTTTCTAACTAAGAATAAAGAGAGACATTTACAGATTTAAATTGTTTCCAAACTTCAACGTATGTTTCCCGCAAATAGCAATACACATCAGTTTGGAAATTTCCTAAAAATTAAAATGTTTCCTAATTGCTTGATTTTGGCTTTAAAATAAGCAAAACTTTATCAGATACCCTGGTTAGTTATTATGACTCATGCCCGGGCTTTAACTACGAAGTCATATCGCCTACTACCAGAGTGCTCGTTCGTCACTCTGATAGACATGATCTCAACTCTACTGTGGGAGTCCTAAATTTTGCCCTAGTGTAGGGGGTTTTTAACGGGTACCTGACATCACACAAGGTCGGACCATCGCTTACCGTCCCATCAGAAGGACGGCGTGCTCAATTTTTCTTTACCTCCCAGATAAAATAAACTAAGGTCCTCAGCCTGGTATTGAACCCTCGATCTTGAGCTCAGTAGGCAAGCACGCATACCACTGAGCTACTAGCTCCCTCAAATACACAGGTAAATAGAGATACAAATGGCCCTACTTGGTGAGGCGCGTTACAACTGTATTGGTTCATAATATATTTTTTTAAATTTTTGCCTTATGACTAAAATAATTAATGGAAGATGAACTATCGCTTATCGAAATTTGTCGGAATTTCAAAATTGTTTATTAGTATCCTGCTACATGGCCACAAAATTCTTCCGAAATGTTGAACAAATAAAATTTGTTTAAAAAATATATTTTTTAAATATATATAAATGTTGCAATATGTTCAAACATATGTAGATCTCAACTTATCTTTTCAATCTCTTCCGACAATATTCACTAACTATTCACTTAAAAAAGTTTAAATCATGAGCTAAATTCCACGTTTTCAAAATGACTTTATCACAGTAAAACATGAAAGTAATAAATTGTTTTTAAATCTTTGGAATCAAAATGAAGAACGTTGATGCACTTTGGAACAAAAAACAGGTTTTTAAAGAAATATCCATAATTTCCATGTAGCTTAAGATTTGTTTAGAGTTCGCTGGCTGCCGAATATCCATAAGCTCATATTACAATAAATTCAGGAATCTTTATAAAAAAAATGTTTTTGCATATAGTGGGTATAACGAGAATGTGACGTGAACGAAATTCTGAGCCACTTTCAAATTTCACGAAAACGAACAAGTAATCCGACTTGTCTTCCATATTGAGACCACCTCCCAAGACTGAAAGGAAAAGTGTGGTACATTGTTTATAACGAAAAATAATGAGTGCCAACAAGATGTAGGAAGAATCGTAGGGAGATTAGGAAAAGAAAAATGTAGTCCTTTCCGTATATTTAGGGTGAGTCCCGATTGAATGACAACATTTTATACGTAGATAACACCCCCCTCAATATCGATACTCAGCGAAATTGAAAGGGGGGTGGAGGCCTGCCGATGGAATGAAATTATCGATATGAAATTTTACATGTAAATCCAGAAGCTCTTAATTAGGAAACCTGCTGACTTTGAGCGAAATAAGTCAAGGAGAATATTTATAGGGAGACTCAACTCCGATAACCTTCCATAGAATGAAGATCTTGGTACGATATTTTAGATAGTTATTATGTCTTATGTCCGGGCTTTTAACTATGAGGTCATATCGTTTATTGTCATATTGCTCTTTCGTCGCTCCGGTGTGCATGAACCCGGCACTTTGGGAGTCCTAAATTTTGCCTACCCTAAATTTTTATTCACCTTGGGTAAGGGGGTCTTTAACGAGTACCAGTCATCGCACTGGCTCAGGACCATCGCTTAACGTCCCATCCGAAGGAGGACGGGCTCAAGGTTTTTTCATTTCCCAGACAAAAAATCTAAGGGCCTCGATAGCTTTTCGAACCCGCGATCTTGAGCACAGTAAGCAAGGTTCTGATACGATATTGTATATGTGGATTCTAAAGTTCATATGTAAAACACCTTACAATTTTCGACCAGATCAGGTAAAGGAGAAGAAAGGTTTAGGGGAAGAGCGGACAATTTAGAGTTGGATTGAGCTGTGGGAAGTGATTCAACGAGAGGGGGAATTATGAAGATATTGGCCCTCACGTTATAGATCCTGGGGTCATGTTGCAGGTTGCTATCCTCGGTATAAACAACCTGTTTGGAAGAGCCACCTCACTCCTGCTCAAACAGTCGCCGGAGGTGGAAAAGATAGTGCTCTACGATGACAACAACGTGGACCTGGCGAAGAGCATCCGGGACGTGAACCCTGACTCCAAGATAGTCGCCTTCAAGGGGAAGGAGAACATTGCCAAGGCCATCCGGGTAAGTACCTCCTCCAGATACTAGATCCACACCTTAACATATATTTATATTTTTCGTGTATCGATGTATGAATACTGATATATTTACTATATCGATGTAATTATAGTACAATAATATCCGGAGTCGGATTAAGGTCATAAAGGGGGCGGGGCGATCCTTACTACTTCTTTTAGCGCTGAAAACAGGTCGCGTATTTATTTTACATCTAATAAAGCTGATACAAACAAAATGTATATAAATGTGTTAAACTAAGAAGATAATATCAAGGAGATAAAACTCCGATGTTGGGGGCGTTCCTAATTGCATTGGGTGGCCATTTTAAAAATGGATAACTTCATAAACTGAAAGAATCCCTTATGATATATGAAAGCTTGCAGCACAGTGGTCATATGTCTTAAGGCAAGGTCCGGCAACCATTGAGGGCTTTGCTATGTTTTTGCTACTCAAGTGCGGGCTGTCTATTTCAATAGGTTTTCTAGCGCTGGCCGTGTTTCGAAATAACATAAGTTAAAAGACAATAGTGATATGCAAACATGACAAGAAAAATTGATACATTCAACAGTTTGTCTCAATCACACTTGTATCGCAAACTAAATTCATTTTGGGTGAAAAACGTTATTCCGGATCGGTCGGGGCCGGGGGTTCCTGACCCCTGTCTGGAGTCGAAGGAAAGCGTCTATAATATCAATTTGCGAACGGCAGGTTTCTGGTCACACATATAAAATTTCGTGACGAGACATTCATTTTATCGGGAGTTATCGTGCTCACAGACACACAGTCAGACAATTGTTTTTCATGTTTGGAATCTAGAGGTCTTCCAATAGAAAGTTATTTATTCAATAGCCTAGAAGCATATAAACCAAGGTTTCTTGTTTAATTAGGTAATATTCTATTGTACCAATGTGAATCTATATTAATAAAGCTGAAACGGGGTTTGTTTGTTTGTTTGTATCCATACCAGCATCACTCTCAAACTGTTCGACGAATTTTAATGAAACTTCACATGTAGAATCCTTTTGAGCCCGACTGAATAATAGGCTATGTGGCGTCCCAACATTTTGAACGGGAGGGGGGTTGTGGGGGGGCCTAAGTATAAATATAGTGCCAGCTCATTAACTAATGGTCAGATTGTCACGAAATTTCACATGTAGTAGTATTCCTGAAGGCCAAATAGAAAAATAGGGTGTGTGGCGTCCACAAATTTGAACGGGAGGGGGGGGGGGGGTTGGAAGGGTTGGTCTAAATATAAAGATACCGGTAGCACATTACTAGTAGTACGTAGTTAGGACCACTGGGCATCACAGCTAGTATGTGCCTTGCAACGGCGGACTCCACAGCTAGTATGTGCCTTGCAACGGCGGACTCCACAGCTAGTACGTAGTTACTACTACTACATGTGAAATTCCATGACCATCCGATCATTCGTTAATGAGGTAACACTGTTTCCGGTATTTCTTCCAGAAGAGAAGACAATATTTCGAGACACTTACACGTCCCTTCTTCCGATCACTATGAACTACATGAACGAAGATAACTTTATGCTAAGGCCTATCCCCACAACCCCCCTCCCGTTCCAAATTTCGGGACGCCACTCACCTTTTTTTTTAATTGACTTTTAAGAATACTGCATGTGAAATTTCTTGATAATCCGACCATTAGTTAATGTGCTACCGGTATCTTCTAGATTTCCAACTCGGGATCCTGACTAAGCTCATGAGACACCAAATGTAAAGTTAAAATACGTTTCCGTTTGGTTCCAACTAATATTGTCAAGAGGTACCTAAATACACAATATAGGTGGGCTTTGTAGCACCGTTTTCACGTATTTTCTCCACAGCGGAAGACCGAAATTTTACCTATTTTTTACATAACATACGACTCATTATCGAGTATCTGACATTCGAAATGGCCCTGGACCATCGACTAAAGTCCCATCCGAAGGACGACAAGCTCAAGGTAATTTTCCACTTTCCAGTCAAAAAGAGTCCCTTCTAGATTTCGAACTCAGGATCCTGAGCTCATTAGACACCAAATGTAAGAGAGCGCCAGAGCGCCTGAGGGGCATTGTCCAGGAATGGATCGTGGAAAAATGGCAACAGCGTTGGGCGCGATCGACAGATGGCCGAACAACCTTCGCCTATTTCCCGAACGTCCAGACGCGACTTGACTCCCCATGGATACAACCAGACCATTGGATGTCACAGGTGTTAACAGGTCACGGCGACTTCAACGCCAAGCTCTTCTTCTTTAAGAGGAAGAACAGCTCTGCCTGCTCGTGTGGCGGCGTCGAGACTGCGGAACACGTGGTCCTCAAATGCCCGCTATACGACGGGCCCAGGGCGGCGCTGATCCGCCGGACAGGTTCGTATCTGGGACTGGACCTGCCGGGACTTATGACAGAGGCTGGATACCTGGCTTTTGCCCCCCCCCCCCCCCCCTGCTCAAAATCGTGGCTACGCCCCTGACAATTTCACATTGTATCTTTTCATATTGGACCAATTATGTACTTTTATACTGCCCCAGGATTTTCACATTCTTCACAAAAAAACTAGGTTTCCCGGTATTTTTAGTTTTCTTATACGAGCAATAGTTTTCTAGATATTGGTTTTTGAAAGTTGCGTTTTATGTAAAATCAATTGGGAGTGGATTCATAGAGACCTTCAGCCCGCAAACCGGGCAAAGAGTGGGGACGACCCCCCCCCCCCCCCCCCCCCCCCCCCCCCCTGCTCAAAATCCTGGCTACGCCCCTCTCAATTTCGCATCTATCTTTTCATATTGAACCAATTATGTACTTTTATACTTCCCCAGTTATACTCAATACTTTAACTTTCTAAGGGAACTTAAAGCCTTGTTTACACATTGATTAGTGCAAGTGTTAAATGTTAAGTAAGAGCACTAAACCCGTTTGGACACTTTGCACAAGTGTTTAGTGTTAAGTAAAACTGCGAGTGAACTGTTAAGTAGAATATGACAAGTAGGCTGATTAGTACATCTGTTTAGTGAGTGCGAGTGGACACCCCCACTACTATTCTTTTACCCCCACCATCACAAACTTGATCGAGAAATCAAATGTTATCTCTTATCACTTTATCAGTTTGTTTGGTTTTTTTTAACGATGCATCACGTTAAATAAATTTTACATTAAATAATATGTCGGAATCGGAGGTTCCTCAGACATCTACAAACATTGTAAAGTGGACAGAACAACAAACATACACGTTTATTGAAGAGTATATCAAACATCCTTGCTTGTACGATGTGAAATCACCTTGTTTTAAAAACAGCAATTTGAGAAATGCAGCTCTTTTTAAAAAAAGCCAAACAATGAATATACCTCATTTTGGAATAAATGAGGGGTACAGCAAAATAAGAAGTATAAAATCAACATACTCCCAAGAATTAAAAAAGATTAAAGATTCTACGAAGTCTGGTGCTGCCACTGACGACATATACACCTCGAAAGTTGAAGTGGTTTGAGTTATTGTATAACGTTTGTTTTTAAACTTTAAACTCAAAAACAAATGTTCATTTCACTTGCACTTGCAACTGACTAAACACTGTTGGACACTACTTGACACTTAACACCTGCACTAATCACTAAACAACAATAACTAAACACTTGCACTAATAAAAGTGTAAACAAGGCTTAACATTCTTAGCCGACATATTTTGAAACACTTAATTAAAAATAAAGAAAAACGTTTGTTTTTTTTACAAAAAATATTGTCTATTTCAAAAAATATATATAATATGGGCGTACTTTCGGTATTGCTACCATCTTCAGAGGCGATATACTTAAAGAGGACTGTTGGGTAGGTTCCAGAACAAATAATACGTCATATCGCCTACTATCAGAGCGCTCTTTCGTCACTCTGGTGGACATGAGCCCGATTCTACTGTCCTAAATTTTGCCTACCCTAAATTTTTTTTTTATTCACCTAGGGCAGTGGTCTTTATAACGAGTACCTTCCAGATAAAATGAACTAAGGGCCTTGGTCGAGTTTCGAACCCACGATCTTGAGCTCTGAAGGCAAGCACGTATACCACTGAGCTACCGGCGCACTCAAAAAAAAAAGTTTATCTATATTTATAAAGCTGAAACGGGATTTGTTTGTGAGTTTGTGTGTTTGTTTGTGGTTTTGTTCCAGCATCACGCCCAAACGGCTGGACGGATTTCTATGAAACTTCCCATGTAGCATCCTTTGGAGCCCGATTTAATAATAGGCTATGGGGCGTCCCGAAATTTTAAACGGGAGGGGGGATTGTGTCCGGCCTATGTATAAGTATAGTCATAGCTCATTAACGGTTGGTCGGATTGTCACAAAATTTCACATATAAAAAAATTCAGTAAAACTGAAAAGCACGGCCAACTACGAAAAAATGTCTGCCTATGTAAATAATAAACATAAGTATGACTCATGAAAAGTTGTGATAATAATAATATATATATAACAATTAATTAGCAGTTAGTAAACTGGAATTGATTAGAAAACTGGGACAGGTTTGAACACGTAATAACAAACACAAACTTGTTTCCCCTTTTTTCTTATTATTATCAATTTTCTGAATGTATTTATCGTTGCTGTCTTTTTTTCGTTATCGTTAAAATATTGGGTTATTTTTTATTATATATATTTTTTTATCTTTATCTTTGCATATATAGATCACATGATATTTATTATACATTTAAAAAATTCATATATTAACATTGATGACGTCATCCGGACGCCCGGACACTGAAAAAGGAAAAAGAAAGAAGAAGTTATTTTTTACCAATTTTGACCCTTCGAAACTTGGTCAAAAATGATTCTTTTTGGCTACTTTTTTTTTTATTTTGTTCAGCTCGGAGTTCTCCAGACGGCTACGTCGGAAAAAATATCATTTTGTTAATGAATAATATACTTTTTTCGATGCAAAAAGAGGCATTTGGTGTCACGAGAAAAGTAACACTGCTGCGTCTCCTGATCGGATGGAGTTTTTCTAAGACCCAATTGAGATATAGACTATCTGGCGTCACGAAATTCTTAAGGGGAAGGGGGGTTGTGTGTGTGGGGGGGGGGGGGGGGGGGGGGGGGGGAGGAGAACATAAAAATAGGTCTACCTCATCAACGAATGATCGGATTTTAATGAAATTTAACATGTAGTATTCTTGAAAGCCAAATGAGTGGAGGTTGAGCATAAAAATAGTTCAACCTCATTAACGTATTATCGGATTGTCATGAAATTTTACATGTAGTTGTTTTAAAAGCAAAATTAAAAAAATAGGCTATGTGACCTATGTGCATTTTCATATCAATTAAAAATCTATATATAGATTAAATTCAATTAAATGAATAAATAATTCTGTCCTGAATAAAATGTCTAGTTTTGTGATATTATTATTAATGATATGGATATCATGCTGGGAAGTTTGTGTGGACCTCAAGGGCCGCACTTAGTTAAAAATGCCACTTTTGTAGAATCATAATACACGGCCCAGTAATTTCCTCTGATTTAGGGTGCAAATAGACGAAACACACACATTCGAGAACCTGCTTGTTTATTATTGTTTTTGTATGCATGGAGGCCCCTTTCAAAATGTTTTTGCTTATTAGGTAAAAGGTACAACTATTTTAAACAATTAAATGAATAAAACCAATTTCTCTCTTGACTTTATCTGCACTATCACTGTTAGTGTAATACATTCGCTTCATTATATAAACTAAATACTTATACCGAGTTCATTTGGAGGGTTCCTGCAAGTTTCATGTTATGCGGAGCTACCTCCTGTCCTAAATACAAAACAATGGCCGACGTAGAGGTTTGGAAAATGTGTTGTGTGAAGAAAAATATAAGTATTGTAAAAATTATGAAAATTTCATGAAGTAAAACTAATTTTTTCATCAGTATTCACAGTGAATAATCATAATGAAAATATAAGATTTTGAAAATTATTATTTTAATTTTTTAATTTTACAAGAGGTTACTTCAAGAGGTGATAGACATCTGACTGTCTGTTAAAATAATGAAACAAAAATGGCTGCCTTGCAACATTACACTTAACTTTGTCTAATAGATGGGGACTGGTCCCAGGTTTGGTCAGTCTCTCAGCGCATCGAGTATAACTGTAATGGGTGTGTTTCAGGGGGCCGATATCATCATCATTGGGAATGGAACGGAAGCTCTCCGTTACTGTCCAGAGAAGGAGCTCGAGCAGTCCGCATCTAAGATAGTCCACTACGCCCGCATGATCGCCACCAACAACCCCAACGTAAGTCCTTACAGACATAGTAGTTCCTACATTTTTTTACAATCTTTTTTAATATAATGGAAAAACTAATTAGTTTTCTTCAATAAAACTTGTTTGTGTTAATTTTCCACAACATGTAAATAAAGTGTACAGGTTCCGGCCTATGCCAGGGTGGTAGCTAAGCTCCTAGGTGGGAAGGGGCAGCCCATCCTAATCCCTCATTTCATTTGCCTGCTACTCTACGAGGCAGGAAGAAGTTGCAAGTCTTGACAACTCTGCAACCCTTCTATTCCAGTCAGCCTGCCTTTCGAGCTGCCTAGAGTCACGGGATATACACCAAGCTGACTTTTATAAAAAAATAAATCACCAAAATATTTTTTTCACTTACTTTGGATTCTGAGTCACCCAAATGATATCATCTTAGATATATATATTGTTTCTATGTTGAGGCGATCGTGATAGTGGCGGCCTCCCCGATCAATTCGACAGTGCCCCTCGTGACGGAGACTCTGAAGAGATGTGGAGTGGAGGATCTGAATCGAGTGATGGGACTGGCCAGCATGGACGCGATGCGAGCGCGGGCCGTTCTCGCCGCCCACCTTCGTGTCCACCCCAACTCTGTCTACGTCCCCGTCGTTGGTGGTTCCTCCCCCGAGACCAGGGTCCCGCTCTACTCTCACACTCAGCCTCACATGACTGTTGACACGGTATAATATTATTCTGGCCTATTATTAAATAATTATCTTCACAACTCATTTCCAGCTGGACCGAACGAGCCCAAGCAAAATATTTTGGCCCTTGACTGTAAAAGCCATTGACTAGCACATACTAGCTGGGATGCCGATCGATGCCCAGTACATACTACACATACGATGCACATACAACGAAAACACAAAAAGAGAAAGAAGTGTGTTGACCACAACCGATATTCAAACAATTATTAGAATATATTTCACAACATTACTTAACCTAACAAAATTAATGTTTTTCTAATGTTAATTTTTTTTGCAGAGGATAATAAAACGGCTGACCTCTGAGGTGAAGGCTTCTGATAGGGTGTTGTTCCAAGGCAAAGGCGAAGAAGAATCGTTGAGCCGCGCGTTCGCCACTGTCAACTTCCTGCATTCGATCACCGCCGGACTCCGGGGGCAGAAGAACGTGAGTGAGATTGTACTTTCCCACAACAAGATGATCCCCGGCACTGACTACTTCTCGCTACCGGTCATTCTGGGTGCTGAGGGCATTGAAGAACGGCTAGCCCTGCCGCCTCTGACATCCTACGAAGAAACTCTGGTGTCCCATGCCATCAGATCCATGGCCGCCGATGCGAAAAAAGCTCTAAGATATTTGACAAAGCAGGAAAGTCGAAATGTTAAGCAAAATGAAAGTTTGGAAAACCCAATAAACGAGGAACAGATGAAACTGATAGACCAAGAGCTGGAGATGTGTCAGGAAGGATTAAAGCAGGCGGATGGAATAAAAGGAGCTTCAAGCGAACCCACTTTCCAAGCAAGATCACAGCAGACTAATCTCACAGCAAACCAGTCTTTGGTAGCTTCACATTTACCGATTTCTAAAGCAGGATTAAAGCTCGCGGATCAAGAAAATCAAGCTTCTGTTGCTTCAAGTTTAACGACTTGTCAAGCAGGATCAAAGCCGGCGAATGGAGCAAACCAAACTTCTGTTGCTTCAAGTTTAACGACTTGTCAAGCAAAAACTCAGCAGACAGATCATTCAAACCAAGCTTCGGTAGCTTCGAATATTACGACTAATGAAGCGAAATCACAGCAGACGGATCAAGCAAATGAAAATGTTCCTTTAAATTTACCGACTTATCTACAGTTACAAAGGGCAACTTCAAAAAGAAGCGTTACTCATCAAAAAAGTGATGCTGGGCTTCAAACAGTTGTCAACACGTATGAAAGCTTTCCAAAGGAAATTAAGTCTAAAAGACCCGCAATAAAAAAGGAGTTTGATCGAAAGAATCAACAGCCACAAAACATTATTGATAGACAAAAAAAGCATACTTTGGCTTCATCAGGAACTTCCCCTTTGAGTACAGAAAAGGACACGTCCGTTGAACCAAAAAAGTCAAACAAGAAAACAGTTGAAAAATCGCATTTGGGAAAAAAAGGTCAAGACGACAGTCAAGATGTCCCTTTCCCTTTTGAAATGTACTTTGACTTTCTCCATCAGTCGGAAACAAAAACCGAAAATAAGGAAGTGTCTTTGAACAGTTCGCTTCAACAAGTGGAGTCTGGAAGAGAAGGGACTGACTCGACAGGAGGGACTTCTGAGAAGACAGATGACAAGGACAAGGAGAAGCAGGCGAAAGAGAGCGTCCTGAGCGGCAGCTATCCATACATTAACCCTTATCTGGACATTAACAGAAAACCGGAGGAGTGGAAAAGTAGTACCGGAATCACTAACCGAGCAGCCGGCAGCCCGGTTGGGGTGTCCAAGCCTGTCCATTCTTCCATACTCAATCTGAAGCCATTCCAGAAAGATCTTCATCAGTTTCACCAACCCATCAAAAGTGAAAATCAAATAAATGAAAAAGGAACAAGCTATAATTTGTATACAATAAAAAAAAAACTGAAAGAGCAGATTGATAAGCATTACCCTGTAGGAGAGTTGAATAACAGTGAAGAGGCGTCAGTCGAAATATTAAAGGCAAAACCAAAAGATGCAGAAAGAAAGACACTGGAGAACTGCAGCGAAAATTGCAGTAAGTCGAGCTACTACCAAAGGAACTCAATGTTAACTAGAGAAGAAACAGTTGATACTAAATCAGGCACTTATTTTAAAAATAATACAGAACCTGTTAGTAGCAATATGCAATCACAGTATATTTCTATCCCAAACTTTGAAAAATCCACTCATGGAAAATGTTTGCAAGAGGAGCCAAAGATGGCCAGAGGTTACTGCTCAAGAAGTGACCAGAAATCATTAGCAAGGGAGGGAGAGTTGGGGATCTATCCAATTCCGAAACTGGACAAAAGCAGTGAGCCCCGTTATAGAAGTAAACAGGAGCATAGGCATCTGACAACGAAACAGGAGGAATCTGAAGAAGACACGGAGTTTGGAGGAGTCTCTGTCAGCAGGACGGGAACAGGTTTGCAGCCGGATAGGAAAAATGATCATAGTGTAATCGATTATTTCATCAATCGTGGTATACCTCAGACGGAAGAAAATGTTGATGAGAAAGAGGAAATGTTAGCCAATCCAACGCGAAAAAGTGATGACGTCAATCATAGAAGAAACAGATCAGAGAGCGCGGATGGATCAACTTTCTATCCCATCCCAAAGGTGATGGACAAGGAACCAACAAAAAGTGAATATTCCAACTATCGACGTAGACCTTTAACAATGGAAGACGTGGCACAAAAAACACCAAAATTCGACAATAATTATTTGGAAGATAAAATATATCAAGAAACAACTACGCCGTCCAATGATAAAATGGAGGAAACGGAGATATACCCTATACCAAAATTAGAAAGACGTTATGAACCCACGATAAATAATTATTTCAACAATCGTCATAGGCCTTTAACAGAAGAAGGTAACTATCCTCCAGCCCTAAATAACAACGAAGAAAACTCGGAATATGGACTACCGAAAAATGATAGCAATGGTTCAAGGAGTTTTGAAGAAATCGTCAATCGAAAAATATCTACCGATGTCGAGGAGATAGGGGGTTATCCTATTCCCAAATTAGACAAACCTTATGAACCGAAAAAGAACGACTATTTCAACAATCGTCATAGACCTTTAATTATAGAAGTAAACAATCCTTCGAACAAAAATAAAAATGAAGAAAACTCGGAATATAAAATACCGGAAAGTAATAGCAATGGCGGTTCAAGGAGTGGTGAAGAAATCGTTAATAGAAGAACATCTGTAGATCAGATTGACAAAACAGGGATGTTTCCTATTCCAAAATTTGATGAAACTTATAAGCCTAAACCGATCGATTATTTTAACAATCGTCGCAGACCTTTAACCAAAGACGGCCCAGTTCAAAGTAAAACCGAAAAATATTCGCAATATAAAACAAAAAAAGAGGCAAGCAATCATGATTTAAGGAATGTTGAAGAAATTGTCCAGCTAAGAACACCTACAGCATCTATCGACGGAATCGCCGATACAGCTTATTCTAGATCAAAATTAGACAAAACTTATGAACCCAAAATAAACGATTTTTTTAACAATCGTCATATTCGTTTTTCATTAGAATGCAACAATTCTCAAGTTCAAAACAACCATGAACACAACTTGAAGTATGAAAAAAAATGTGGTGAGAAAAATTTTGATGCAAGAAATTTTGAAGAAAACACTAATCAAGAAATATCTAGTCCACCATTTGTCAAAACGGGTGAAACATCACTGCATCCAATTCCAGACGCGGACAAAATTAAGGACCCCAAAATAAATGAATATAACAATCATCCTAGACCTGGAGAAAAGTTTGCATATTTGAAATATGAGTCAGAAAATACAAATTCCATAGCTATTAATGAAACGTTTAGGCCAAAAAATGAAGTGCATGAGAAAGTTCCAGGGAACCTTTCTGCCAGCGTAACTGTGGAGTACCCAAGTGCTGATAAAACGACGGATCAAATAGGACATGAACATTTTGACAAACTTCGATCGCTAACTTTCGAAGTCGTCATCCCCAAAACTTGTAAAACCGAATCTGAAATAATAAATAGCGATAATAATATTGTGCCAATTCATAATTGTTCTGAACAATCAGTGCTTAAAGTAAAAGAGAGCGGAAACTTAAATTTGAGTGGCAATGAAAATAAGGATAAGGATATAAAAAATGGAGAAGTGAGTGGATCCTTTATGCCAAATAGCAGCGAAAAAAAGGACTCCGAAGGAAGGACGACTTACCGAGCAGCCGCAGAAGAGACATCTCACAGTTTACCCAAAACAGACAGAGAATCTTGCGAAGAAGAGTATGTCACTTATCGGGTGAACAAACCAGCCCCGGCCCGGCCAGCGCCGCAGATATGCAACAACCCAGTCCCTGGATGGCCAGCGCCGCAGGTGTTCAATAATCCAACCCCAGGACGAACAGCGCCGCAGGTGTTGAATAATCCAACCCCAGGACGAACAGCGCCGCAGGTGTTCAACAACCCAGCCCTTCCAGGGCCAGACCCACAGGTTTCAAACAACTCAGTCCCGGGTCGGTCAGCGCCGCAGATGTCCAACAACCCAGCATCGGGACGACCAGCGCCGCAGGTATTTAAGAAACCGGTCCCGGGCCGGCCAGGTCCCCAAGTGTGCAATAACCCGGCCACGGAACGATCAGCGCCAGAAGTGTCCAACAACCGAGCCCCTGGATGGCCTGCGTTGCAGGTATCCAACAACCCAGCCTTGGAGCGGCCAGCCCCACAGGTGCCCATCAACTCTGACTCGGGACGACCAGTGCCGCAGTTGATCATAAACCCAAACACGGGACGGCCAGTTCCGCACGTGACCATTAATCCAAACCCGGGACGGATAGTGCCGCAGGTGACCATCAACCCAGACCCGGGACGGCCAATGCCGCAGGTGACCATCAACCCAGTCCCTGGAAGGCCAGCGTCGCAGGTGTCCAACAACCCAACCTTGGGGCGGCTAGCGCCGCAGGTGACCATCAACCCAACCCCTGGAAGGCCAGAGTCGCAGGTGTCCAACAACCCAGCCTCTGGACGGCCAGCGCAGCAGATATGCAATAATCCATCTTCGGGCCGGCCAGAGCCGCAGTTGTCCAACAATCCAGCCCCGGAAGAGAAGCGGGAATATCCGATACCGATGGTGCAGCAGGCTTACAAAGCAAATATAAACTGTGATGTTGGTCAGTCCAAAGGCTCTCCACCAGAACGCCTTCCGCATTCCCCCTCCAAAATCAATGAGACGACTAACAAGTGCGAAATGCCGGTGCATGACTCGTTCCCTAAGTCTGTAAATATGCAGTCCAATGTACAGGCACCGAGAAGAATACTTCTCCCAAACCCAAAACAGTCAAAAAGTCATTACCCGATACCAAAGGAAGAGAGACATGTGACCACCTATCGTGTACCGAAGTCAAAACCCCCTTGGATTCTTCCAAACCCGATTAAACGAACTCCCGTAAGTCAGGCGGAAAAACGGGAGTATCCCATTCCGAAGCTAGATGAAACACAAAAGGAGGATCTCAATAATAACCCAAGAAAGAATCCGAAACCGGCCAACCCTGCAGAATGGCCCCTGCCCTTGCTACGTGAAGAAATACCTCCAGAAATTAAAAAGATCAAATGTCCCGGCAGAATAATTTACCAATATCCTCCGTTTAACAACGAAACTTACCCCGTACCTAAAAGTATAGTAAAGAACGGAAATATAAATTATAAACCGACGAAGCAAACTACCATGTCGAGCACTCAAATCGGTATGCCTACACCTGATACTCAAAAAGAAAAACTTAACTATTCAGTTCCTAAAGTTAAGAAAACTCTAAAATCAACTGTACCCACTAACGTACTCAAGGAGCCACAAATGATAAATCAAAAAAAATCTACGCAGACTCCTTCTCTCAGAGATGAGAATTCCGTTCATCAAAATCCTGACCAGAAACTTCTCAACCCAAACAAAGAGATTCATACAAATTATCGACAAAGTTCTATTTCTCCTGAAAGAATTACTTACCGATCAAACAAGCAGCCCTCCGCTGATAAGAAAAGTATTTACAAATTACAAAAAACGGAGAATGGAAAAGAAGACAACGATTACATTTCTTATAGACAGCAAGGTGTGATGTCTCGTCGATCGGTTGGTCGAATACGGCAGAGCCGAGGGGAGGAAGACAAGCGAGCCGACCTGCCGGCTCGAGAAACATGGAAGGCAGTGTCGGAGAGGCATCCGCAAGCTGCAGACCCGGGCAAGTCGTACAGGTTGGCTAAACATGAACTCAGGAGGTTCGGAAAAGTTACACCTGTGCAAAATATCCTACATCAACCATTCGGAAATACAAAACAAAAGTTCCCTATTAAGGATAACATGTTTTGCAGCTCTGCCTTACCCGCTAGCGGGCCAGTGTTCCCTAAACCGGTCAGAAATACTGAAAACTTAAAATTTAAAAGTGATATATATAAAAGTAATAAAACCAACTGTAAAAATCAAAAACAGGGCTGGTGGTCTCACAAAGCGAGCTTCAGTAGTCCGGCACCTAGGGTTGGCCTCGGGACTCTTCTGATGGGGCGGCCGAAGTCGGACTCGGAGAAGAGAAGGGACAGCGCTAGCCTGATCAACATCGACACAATATATCTGAACCGGTTCCATCTGGACGCAGAGGAGCCTGCCCCCTCAGCACCTCGTAGAAGTGGCCCTCAAAAAGAGATAGGGGGAAAAGATTCAGATATCGAAGGAGAGTTCGACCTCAAGAAAGTTAATATAAAGTATACGCCAAAATCTGAGAATTGTCAATTAACTGATAAAACAGCGTCTAAGGAAGACAACAGCTTTGATCCCTCAACACGAGAATTATACGTCAACACTGTCCAATCGATTTTAGACAAGAAGTCTGCATATAACGATATCAGAAAAAGTAAACTTGAAAGTTCGGTTTCTATGGGCGATGAAAATGAAAACTCAGAAAATGTGTTGTCAGTGTTGAATAATTCCCAATTTAATAGTCTTTCAACTGTAATTCAAAATAAACACAACTTTTCAAACTCGAATGAGGTGATGCCGTCTACCTATGCTGAAGATGCTCCTTGTTCCGAGTTCAGTTTGATGGAGGATAATAGAGAGTATTTGGGTAAAGGTTCGCCACTTGTGATAGCAGGCGACGAAAAAGTAGTTCAAGAAAGAGACGTGGATTGCAAGTTCTCTGATCGCCAGAGTTCATCTCAAACTAAAAAATCAAAAGAGTTTCCTATTTTTTGCGATGTTGACCTGCTCAATAATAAAATTCTGAAGTTGGAGGGTGGCAAACTGCTACATTCCATCTATGATCCAGAGAAGGCTGGAGAGGATAGGAGCGGGCCGACTCAGCTAACAGCCGCAGACGTGGACTCACGCCACTCCCTCTTCGAGCACACTGTCTATAGCAGCAACTCCTTCTCGAGGACCAAAGGCCACACCCGTTCCCTCACCCCAACCTGCTTTTCCCTCCTCTCCCAGGAGAACTCCAACATCTCCGGAAGGAGCCGGTCCCAAGACCAGCTGTTCCAGAGCAGCAACCACACCGGCCTCCAGACGGTCCAATATCATGCCGTCAACAACATGAAGTCATCAGGCGAAAAAAGTACCCCCAATGTTGTAATTGGGGTCAGACGGACCTACATAGAGGAAAGCTCGTTTTCTGATCCCAGCGATCCCAATGTTATTAAACTGAGAACAAAACATGATAGAAATGCAAAGAAAATGATAAGCCATGGGTTGAAGAAGCAGAAAGAAACAACTGTCTATATTTCTTCACCGATAAGTCCCAGGAATGAAATGAGCAAACCGCCAGACAGTATGCTGGAGGTGCCGCTCAGGATCCCGCCTGCTTTCGAGGGATTAGAGATCACAATAAACCCAGAGGATAATGCACCCGTAAAACTAAAAATTAATGATGCCAATGACAATAAAATATCATTTTCAATTTCTAGATTTTACAGGTCCCCTAAAAAGAAATCATCTAAACCAGATGAAAATAGTGACATTGGTCAACTTAAACCTGAAAAGTGTCCTCCCCTATTGGAGGACAATTCAGATTCAATAGATGACAAATTGGCTAAACTTGCGGCAGAATTTGAGTCCATTCTGACGGGGGATCCTCAAAAACTGGATACTAAAGACAAGAATAAAGTAATTCAAACTACCGCTTTTGGAGATGATGTACGTAAATTGGAACAGGACGAAAATAAGTCACAAATTACCTTATTTAAAGAAAATTCTACCAGTAGTAGTAGCTCTAATAAAAGTGATGAATTAAAAGATGAATCGTTAAACGAGAACATAAAGAAAAATATACAGGATGTACTCTACGTTCCGAAAACGTTGAGCAAAAAGAGCGAAAAACAAACCCTACATGAGGAGACAGAAAAGAAACCAGACACGGGCGATGAGGGAAACCGAAACAGATGGGACGTCATGTTTAAACCGCGGGAGATCACAGCCGTGCAAAAGGAAGAGAGCCCGCTGGAACGCACCGCAGAGGAGAGCGTCAAGACGCAAGAAGTGAGGCAGAAACTGTCGATATGGGACTACCCGCCCAGGTGCCCTCCTGAGTATCTGTACGAAACGGAAGGCAATGAGAAGGGATTCTTTGCTAAACTCAAGGAGCAATTGTTTCAGATGTTTAAACCTTTTACTGTAGAAAATGTGAACAGTGAATCTGACGAGAATAAACTGAGGAAGACGAGGGTCCACCAGTCGGAAACTGGAGAGTTGCCCGCGACAAGCAACAAAAAGACAGCAGAGTCTAGGTTGACCGGCAAGAAAACAGCAGAGATGTCCTCAGCCGGCAAGAAGCCATCAGATGACAAGAGGAAGGACGATCAGGACTCAGGTAGCCATCAGTGAAGCAGCACAACCGGCGTTTCGTGTGTTAAAGTTCGCATCCCGTTTTAACCAAAGTGTATCATTTGAAAGTTCCGAAGAAATAAAGCTTAATTGAAGTAAATTTGAGTATCTTACTTATTGAACTTGTTAGCTTCTTGGTCCGATATAAGAATTGTTTTCATAATAATTGAGTGGGATTTCAAATTAAAATATTGGTATTTAGGCTTCTAACTAAGTTCACAAAGATAATTTTCATTTCGATGCCAATTGGGGATCCTTCCTTGCCCTATTGGCCGGGCAAGCTCTTCCATCTGCCCAGCCTCCTCTGACATACTGGATCTTGTGAAAAGTATCTGCTTTTAGCATTTAGTATTAGCAAAAACAATCGCTCAAGAAAAAATTTCACTTTTAGCATTCACTAAAGTGAATTGAATAGTCCTTCGCTAATACTAGCTAGCAAGTAGTAAAATAGTTTGTCTGAAGTGCATTTTAAGATTATGTGTAAATTGAAAGCCAACCATAAGTAAAAATAAAAATTTTTTTTTTGTCCCAAATTGATAGCCAAATTAGAGATATAGAATATAGGTTGTCCTTGTTGCACCAATCCGTTACAATGTCTGAAAAACAATAATACAGCAATCGCAGTAGATAAACTTTAACCAGATTCGATGAAAGTCAATCATAACTAGAGACGAAGATTTGTATTGTTGGTCCAAATTTAGATAGCAAAGGAGAAATATATAATATAGGTGATCCTTGTTGCATCGATACCTTTTTGAAAAATACATTAACCATTACAGCAAAGCCAATAGGGAGGCTTCATCTATGCTCGATGATAGTCAACAGTAAGTGAAGATAAAAAATATATATTCAGGATGGTGATAGTTAATGAAGAAATATATAATGTAGGTGACCCATGTGGCTCTGATACCCAAAATTTCTTGAAAAAAACGATGATACACCAATTTTAGTAGATAGGCTTCTACCAGATACCATGATGGCCTACCATTCTCGTAAATAAAGATATGAATATATTCTGGTTGGTTCTAACTAAAATAGCCGAAGCAGGTGGATGAATCTGGTTCTATCTACTAACATTGATGTATTATTGAGATTTTCAAAAACATACCAATCAGTGCCACAAGTTATTTTGTGAAATGCCCACTCTGTTTTTTTTTTACATTTCGCGAAATAACCAGGAATGATTTTGAAAATAACGCGAATTCTCCAAACTGGACACAAAAAAATAAAAGTATATTCTGGTTGGTCCTAACCAGATCTGTGCAAAAAGTATCTCGGATATTATTTGGAAGATAACCAAGTTATCTTTAATAACAAGAGACATTAGTCAAGATACATCAGCAAGATACATCAGTCAAGATACATCAGTCAAGAAACATCAGTCAAGATACACTAGTCAAGATTCATCAGTCAAGATACCTTCGATATTCAACTGATCTGCCACTCTTATGAGATACAGTATTTGCAAGATAAGATAATGATACATTACGTCGTACATTGAGATACTCCGGGATGTTCTTCAACCAAAAAGGTATATCAAGGTACGAATCCAAACCAGTCATACCACCGACCTTACAGACAGTACCGGTACAGATACGTTATAAACCCCAGAGTCCCGGGTTCGAATCCCAACCAGTCTTACCCACCTATTTTACAGATAATTGACGTTACTAACACAAGGATCCCAGGTTCGAACCCTAACTAGTCATATCAACCTATTTAACAGACAGCTCACGTTAACAAACCGATTCGATGATAGCCAACCATAAGTAAAGATGAATGGTTGGTATGAAATATAGAATATTTGTGGTCCTTGTGGCTATGTTCCTTAAATATTCGAGAAACACATTAATGCCGCAATGTAAGTGGCTTCAGCCAGATTTCATGATAGTCAACCGTAAGTAAAGATGAATGGTTGGTATGAAATCTATATAATAAAAATGAATGGCTAAATTTGCTAAGCGCCAAACTCGAGAACGGCTGGACCAATTCGGATATTTTTTTTTTTTTTCAAATATTTGTTGAAGTCCGAGAAAGGTTCTTATGAAGAGAGTTCCTAACTGTCAACTGGAGGGGGGGGGGGGGGGGGGGGGGGGGGAGTTGTAAGGGGAGCCTAAGCATAAAAATTGCTCTAGCGCATTAACGGATGGACGGATTATCATGAAATTTCACGTGTAGTATTCTTAAAAGCCAATTTGAAAAATAGGCTATGTGGCGTTCATAAATTTTGAACGGGAGGGGGTGTTGTAAGGGGGGCCGAAATATAAAGATAGTCCTGTCATTAACGGATGCTCGGAGTGCCATGGAATTTCATATGTAGTATTCTTAAAGGCCAAATAAAAAAATTGGGTGTGTGACGTCACAAAATAGTGAACGTGAGGGGGGGTTGTGGCGGTAGGGCTAAATATGAAGAAGTGCTGTCATTAACGGATGATCGGATTGTCATGGAATTTCATATGTAGTGTTCTTAGAAGGCAAATTGATAAGTATGCTATGTGACATCTCAAAATTTTGAAAGGCAGGGGGGGTAGGCCTAAATATGAAGATAGTGATCGGTCATTAATAGATGATCCAATTGTCATGGAATTTCATATATAGTATTCTTAGAAGGCAAATTGAAAAATATGCTATGTGACATCTCAAAATTTTGAAAGGCAGTGGGGGTAGGCCTAAATATGAAGATAGTGATCGGTCATTAATAGATGATCCAATTGTCATGGAATTTCATAGGTATGTAGTATTTTTAAAGGCGAAATAGAAAAATACACTATGTGACATCTCAAAAATTTTAACCAGAGGGGGGGGGGGGGGGGGGGGAGAAGTAGATTTAAGATTTGTTAAAACTGATACGACAGATTCAGATATATCCGGAAAGTCCAATCCGAAGGAAGACGTGCCCAAGGTTATTTTCAACCTTGAATGAAATTTCACCTACCCACGTTCATTTACATAACATAAATCTCTTATTCGAAAAAGCCCTGGATCATCGCTTAAAGTCCCATCCGAAGGACGACGTGCTCAAAGCTATTTTTAACTTCCCGATTGAAACATCTGACCTAAGTGCCTCAGCTAGATTTCTAAGTGGCGATCCTGAGCTCGGTAGACTCCATTCTTCAAATTTCTCGCTTTTTAACGGTTTATAGATTTAATATTTGTTAAAACTGATAGAGAACGACCGGATTATCTGAATGCTACACAAAAATCAAAATAAAAATGTTTTTCAAAAAATTCGCGGTATTTAACGGTTTATAGGCTTAATAATTGTTAAAACTGATACTACAGATTGAGATATATCCGGAAAGTCCCATCCGAAGGACGACGTGCTCACGGCTATTTTCAACCTAAGTGAAATTTCACCTACCCAGGTTTATTTACATAACATACGTCTCATTATCGAGTACCTCACATTCGGAAAAGCCCTGGATCATCGCTTAAAGTCCCATCCGAAGGACGACGTGCTCAAAGTTATTTTTAACTTCCCGGTTAAAACATCTGACCTAAGTGCCTCAGCTAGATTTCTAAGATGCGATCCTGAGCTCGGTAGACTCCATTCTTCAAGTTTCTCGCTTTTTAACGGTGTATAGATTTAATATTTGTTAAAACTGATAGAGAACGACCGGATTATCTAAATGCTACCCTAAAAATCAAAATAAAAATGTTTTTCAAAAAACTCAAGCTATTTAACGGTTTATAGCCTTAATAATTGTTAAAACTGATACGACAGATTCAGATATATCCGGAGAGTCGCATCCGAAGGACGACGTGCTCACGATTATTTTCAACCTAAGTGAAATTTCACCTACCCAGGTTTATTTACATAACATACGTCTCATTATTATCGAGTACCTCACATTCAAAAAAGCCCTGGATCATCGCTTAAAGTCCCATCCGAAGGACGACGTGCTCAAAGTTATTTTTAACTTCCCGGTTAAAACATCTGACCTAAGTGCCTCAGCTAGATTTCTAAGATGCGATCCTGAGCTCGGTAGACTCCATTCTTCAAGTTTCTCGCTTTTTAACGGTGTATAGATTTAATATTTGTTAAAACTGATAGAGAACGACCGGATTATCTAAATGCTACCCTAAAAATCAAAATAAAAATGTTTTTCAAAAAACTCAAGCTATTTAACGGTTTATAGCCTTAATAATTGTTAAAACTGACACGACAGATTCAGATATATCCGGAGAGTCGCATCCGAAGGACGACGTGCTCACGGTTATTTTCAACCTAAGTGAAATTTCACCTACCCAGGTTTATTTACATAACATACGTCTCATTATTATCGAGTACCTCACATTCAAAAAAGCCCTGGATCATCGCTTAAAGTCCCATCCGAAGGACGACGTGCTCAAAGTTATTTTTAACTGCCCGGTTAAAACATCTGACCTAAGTGCCTCAGCTAAATTTCTAAGTGGCGATCCTGAGCTCGGTAGACTCCATTCTTCAAATTTCTCGCTTTTTAACGGTTTATAGATTTAAGATATGATACACAGGTTGGGTGATGTCACGTACCCTATGTTTGAGCAGAACGTTTAAGGATGCTAGGAAATTTGCTAATATAGGTTTATAGGCTTAATAATTGTTAAAACTGATACTACAGATTCAGATATATCCGGAGAATCGCATCCGAAGGACGACGTGCTCACGGTTATTGTCAACCTAAATGAAATTTCGCCTGCCCAGGTTTATTTACATAACATACGTCTCATTATGGAGTACCTCACATTCGATAAAGCCCTGGATCATCGCTTCAAGTCCCATCCGAAGGACGACGTGCTCAAAGTTATTTTTAACTTCCCGATTAAAACATCCGACCTAAGTGCCTCAGCTAGATTTCTAACATGCGATCCTGAGCTCGGTAGACTCCATTCTCAAATTTCTCGCTTTTTAACTGTTTATAGATTTAATATTTGTTAAAACTGATAGAGAACGACCAGATTATCTGAATGTTACACAAAGATCAAAATAAAAATGTTTTTCAAAAAATTCGCGCTATTTAACGGTTTATAGGCTTAATAATTGTTAAAACTGATACTACAGATTCAGATATATCCGGAAAGTCCCATCCGAAGGACGACGTGCTCAAGGTTATTTTCAAACTAAGTGAAATTTCACCTACCCAGGTTTATTTACATAACATACGTCTCATTATCGAGTACCTTACATTCGAAAAAGCCCTGAAGTATAGCTTCGTCCCATTCGAAGGACGACGTGCTCAAAGTTATTTTTAACTTCTCGGTTAAAACATCTGACCAAAGTGCCTCAGCTAGATTTCTAAGTGGCTATCCTGAGCTCGGTAGACTCCATTCTTCAAATTTCTCGCTTTTTAACGGTTTATAGATTTAATATTTGTTAAAACTGATAGAGAACGACCGGATTATTTGAATGCTACACAAAAATCAAAATGACAATGTTTTTCAAAAAATTCGAGCTATTTAACGGTTTATAGGCTTAATAATTGTTAAAACTGATACGACCGATTCAGATATATACGGAAAGTCAAATCCGAAGGACGACGTGCTCAAGGTTATTTTCAAACTAAGTGAAATTTCACCTACCCAGGTTTATTTACATAACATACGTCTCATTATCGAGTGCCTTAATTCGAAAAAGCCCTGGAGCATAGCTTTCAGTGCCTCAGCTAGATTTCTAAGTGGCGATCCTGAACTCGGTAGACTTCATTCTTCAAATTTCTCGTTTTTTAACGGTTCATAGACTTAAGATATGATACACGGGTTGGGTGATGTCACGTACCCTACTCGAGCTATTTAACGGTTTATAGCCTTAATAATTGTTAAAACTGATACGACAGATTCAGATATATCCGGAAAGTCAAATCCGAAGGACGACGTGCTCAAGGTTATTTTCAAACTAAGTGAAATTTCACCTACCCAGGTTTATTTACATAACATACGTCTCATTATCGAGTACCTTACATTCGATAAAGCCCTGGATCATCGCTTAAAGTCCCATCCGAAGGACGACGTGCTCAAAGTTATTTTTAACTTCCCGGTTAAAACATCTGACCTAAGTGCCTCAGATAGATTTCTAAGTGGCGATCCTGAGCTCGGTAGACTCCATTCTTCAAATTGCTCGCTTTTTAACGGTTTATAGATTTAATATTTGTTAAAACTGACAGAGAACGACCGTGTGAATGCTACACAAAAATCAAAATAAAAATGTTTCTCAAAAAATTCGCGCTATTTAACGGTTTATAGGCTTAATAATTGTTAAAACTGATACTACAGATTCAGATATATCCGGAGAGTCGCATCCGAAGGACGACGTGCTCACGGTTATTTTCAACCTAAGTGAAATTTCACCTACCCAGGTTTATTTACATAACATACGTCTCATTATCGAGTACCTTACATTCGAAAAAGCCCTGAAGTATAGCTTCGTCCCATTCGAAGGACGACGTGCTCAAAGTTATTTTTAACTTCCCGGTTAAAACATCTGACCTAAGTGCCTCAGCTAGATTTCTAAGTGGCGATCCTGAGCTCGGTAGACTCCAATTCTTCAAATTTCTCGCTTTTTAACGGTTTATAGGTTTAAGATATGATACACAGGTTGGGTGATGTCACGTACCCTATGTTTGAGCAGAACGTTTAAGGATGCTAGGAAATTTGCTAATATAGGTTTATAGGCTTAATAATTGTTAAAACTGATACTACAGATTCAGATATATCCGGAGAGTCGCATCCGAAGGACGACGTGCTCACGGTTATTTTCAACCTAAGTGAAATTTCGCCTGCCCAGGTTTATTTACATAACATACGTCTCATTATGGAGTACCTCACATTCGATAAAGCCCTGGATCATCGCTTCAAGTTCCATCCGAAGGACGACGTGCTCAAAGTTATTTTTAACTTCTGATTAAAACATCCGACCTAAGTGCCTCAGCTAGATTTCTAAGATGCGATCCTGAGCTCGGTAGACTCCATTCTTCAAGTTTCTCGCTTTTTAACGGTGTATAGATTTAATATTTGTTAAAACTGATAGAGAACGACCGGATTATCTAAATGCTACCCTAAAAATCAAAATAAAAATGTTTTTCAAAAAACTCAAGCTATTTAACGGTTTATAGCCTTAATAATTGTTAAAACTGATACGACAGATTCAGATATATCCGGAGAGTCGCATCCGAAGGACGACGTGCTCACGGTTATTTTCAACCTAAGTGAAATTTCACCTACCCAGGTTTATTTACATAACATACGTCTCATTATTATCGAGTACCTCACATTCAAAAAAGCCCTGGATCATCGCTTAAAGTCCCATCCGAAGGACGACGTGCTCAAAGTTATTTTTAACTGCCCGGTAAAACATCTGACCTAAGTGCCTCAGCTAGATTTCTAAGTGGCGATCCTGAGCTCGGTAGACTCCATTCTTCAAATTTCTCGCTTTTTAACGGTTTATAGATTTAAGATATGATACACAGGTTGGGTGATGTCACGTACCCTATGTTTGAGCAGAACGTTTAAGGATGCTAGGAAATTTGCTAATATAGGTTTATAGGCTTAATAATTGTTAAAACTGATACTACAGATTCAGATATATCCGGAGAATCGCATCCGAAGGACGACGTGCTCACGGTTATTGTCAACCTAAATGAAATTTCACCTGCCCAGGTTTATTTACATAACATACGTCTCATTATGGAGTACCTCACATTCGATAAAGCCCTGGATCATCGCTTCAAGTCCCATCCGAAGGACGACGTTCTCAAAGTTATTTTTAACTTCCCGATTAAAACATCCGACCTAAGTGCCTCAGCTAGATTTCTAACATGCGATCCTGAGCTCGGTAGACTCCATTCTCAAATTTCTCGCTTTTTAACTGTTTATAGATTTAATATTTGTTAAAACTGATAGAGAACGACCGTATTATTTGAATGCTACACAAAAATCAAAATGACAATGTTTTTCAAAAAATTCGAGCTATTTAACGGTTTATAGGCTTAATAATTGTTAAAACTGATACGACAGATTCAGATATATCCGGAAAGTCAAATCCGAAGGACGACGTGCTCAAGGTTATTTTTAAACTAAGTGAAATTTCACCTACCCAGGTTTATTTACATAACATACGTCTCATTATCGAGTGCCTTAATTCGAAAAAGCCCTGGAGCATAGCTTTCAGTGCCTCAGCTAGATTTCTAAGTGGCGATCCTGAACTCGGTAGACTTCATTCTTCAAATTTCTCGTTTTTTAACGGTTCATAGACTTAAGATATGATACACGGGTTGGGTGATGTCACGTACCCTACTCGAGCTATTTAACGGTTTATAGCCTTAATAATTGTTAAAACTGATACGACAGATTCAGATATATCCGGAAAGTCAAATCCGAAGGACGACGTGCTCAAGGTTATTTTCAAACTAAGTGAAATTTCACCTACCCAGGTTTATTTACATAACATACGTCTCATTATCGAGTACCTTACATTCGATAAAGCCCTGGATCATCGCTTAAAGTCCCATCCGAAGGACGACGTGCTCAAAGTTATTTTTAACTTCCCGGTTAAAACATCTGACCTAAGTGCCTCAGATAGATTTCTAAGTGGCGATCCTGAGCTCGGTAGACTCCATTCTTCAAATTGCTCGCTTTTTAACGGTTTATAGATTTAATATTTGTTAAAACTGACAGAGAACGACCGTGTGAATGCTACACAAAAATCAAAATAAAAATGTTTCTCAAAAAATTCGCGCTATTTAACGGTTTATAGGCTTAATAATTGTTAAAACTGATACTACAGATTCAGATATATCCGGAGAGTCGCATCCGAAGGACGACGTGCTCACGGTTATTTTCAACCTAAGTGAAATTTCACCTACCCAGGTTTATTTACATAACATACGTCTCATTATCGAGTACCTTACATTCGAAAAAGCCCTGAAGTATAGCTTCGTCCCATTCGAAGGACGACGTGCTCAAAGTTATTTTTAACTTCCCGGTTAAAACATCTGACCTAAGTGCCTCAGCTAGATTTCTAAGTGGCGATCCTGAGCTCGGTAGACTCCAATTCTTCAAATTTCTCGCTTTTTAACGGTTTATAGGTTTAAGATATGATACACAGGTTGGGTGATGTCACGTACCCTATGTTTGAGCAGAACGTTTAAGGATGCTAGGAAATTTGCTAATATAGGTTTATAGGCTTAATAATTGTTAAAACTGATACTACAGATTCAGATATATCCGGAAAGTCCCATCCGAAGGACGACGTGCTCAAGGTTATTTTCAAACTAAGTGAAATTTCACCTACCCAGGTTTATGTACATAACATACGTCTCATTATCGAGTACCTCACATTCGATAAAGCCCTGGATCATCGCTTCAAGTTCCATCCGAAGGACGACGTGCTCAAAGTTATTTTTAACTTCCTGATTAAAACATCCGACCTAAGTGCCTCAGCTAGATTTCTAAGATGCGATCCTGAGCTCGGTAGACTCCATTCTCAAATTCCTCGCTTTTTAACGGTTTATAGATTTAATATTTGTTAAAACTGATAGAGAACGACCAGATTATCTGAATGTTACACAAAGATCAAAATAAAAATGTTTTTCAAAAAAATCGCGCTATTTAACGGTGTATAGGCTTAATAATTGTTAAAACTGATACTACAGATTCAGATATATCCGGAAAGTCCCATCCGAAGGACGACGTGCTCAAGGCTATTTTCAAACTAAGTGAAATTTCACCTACCCAGGTTTATTTACAAAACATACGTCTCATTATCGAGTGCCTTAATTCGAAAAAGCCCTGGAGCATAGCTTTCATTGCCTCAGCTAGATTTCTAAGTGGCGATCCTGAGCTCGGTAGACTTCATTCTTCAAATTTCTCGTTTTTTAACGGTTTATAGATTTAAGATATGATACACGGGTTGGGTGATGTCACGTACCCTACTCGAGCTATTTAACGGTTTATAGCCTTAATAATTGTTAAAACTGATACGACAGATTCAGATATATCCGGAAAGTCAAATCCGAAGGACGACGTGCTCAAGGTTATTTTCAAACTAAGTGAAATTTCACCTACCCAGGTTTATTTACATAACATACGTCTCATTATCGAGTACCTTACATTCGATAAAGCCCTGGAGTATAGCTTCAAGTCCCATCCGAAGGACGACGTGCTCAAAGCTATTTTTAGCTTCCCGATTAAAACATCTGACCTAAGTGCCTCAGCTAGATTTCTAAGTGGCGATCCTGAGCTCGGTAGAGTCCATTCTTCAAATTTCTCGTTTTTTAACGGTTTATAGATTTAATATTTGTTAAAACTGATAGAGAACGACCGGATAATCTGAATGCTACCCAAAAATCACAATAAAAATGTTTTTCAAAAAATTCGAGCTATTTAACGGTTTATAGGCTTAATAATTGTTAAAACTGATACGACAGATTCAGATATATCCGGAAAGTCCCATCCGAAGGACGACGTGCTCAATGCTATTTTCAACCTAAGTGAAATTTCACCTATCCAGGTTTATTTACATAATATACGTCTCATTATCGAGTACCTCACATTCGGAAAAGCCATGGATCATCGCTTAATGTCCCATCCGAAGGACGACGTGCTCAAAGTTATTTTTAACTTCCCGATTAAAACATCTGACCTAAGTGCCTCAGCTAGATTTCTATGAAGCGATCCTGAGCTCGGTAGACTCCATTCTTCAAATTGCTCGCTTTTTAGCTGTTTATAGATTTAATATTTGTTAAAACTGATAGAGAACGACCGGATTATCTGAATGCTACCCAAAATTCAAAATAAAAATGTTTTTCAAAACATTCGAGCTATTCAACGGTTTATAGGCTTAATCATTGTCAAAACTGATACGACGATTCAGATATATCCGGAAAGTCCCATCCGAAGGACGACGTGCTCAAGGCTATTTTAACCTAAGTGAAATTTCACCTACCCAGGTTTATTTACATAACATACGTCTCATTATCGAGTACCTCACATTCAAAAAAGCCCAGGATCATCGCTTAAAGTCCCATCCGAAGGACGACGTGCTCAAAGTTATGTTTAACTTCCCGATTAAAACATCTGACCTAAGTGCCTCAGCTAGATTTCAAAGTGGCGATCCTGAGCTCGGTAGACTCCATTCTTCAAATTTCACTAGCTGTGGTGCCGAGCGTTTCTAACTACGTACTAGCGGTGGGGTCGCCGTTGCAAAGCACATACTAGCTGTGGACACAAGCGTTCCTAAGTACGCACTGGCTAGGACGTCCAGTGATGCTAAGTATTCACTAGCTGTGGTTTCCGCCGTTGAATGGCGCGTACTAGCTATGGTGCCCAGTGCCCCAAAAACTTACTAGCTGGGATGTTTGCCGTTGAAGGACTATAAGATAGTCAGAAGGACTATATATGAATAATTGAAAATTATAACATCATGATTGTTCTGTCGAAGAACTGAATAGGATTCGAACGAGAGATATTAGGAGAAAAGTCAAAGTTCCCCGGGCAACGCCGGATATTACTGCTAGTCTATATAATAAAAATGAGTGCTAAATTTTGCTAAGAGCAAAACTCGAGAACGGCTGGACCAATTCGGCTAATTTTTTTTTTCAAATATTCGTTGAAGTCCGAGGAAGGTTCTTATGAAGAGTTCTTAGCGGTCAACTGGCCCCCCCCCCCCCCCCAGCTAAGCACAAAAATTGCTCAACGCATTAACGGATGGACGGATTATCATGAAATTTCACATGTAGTATTCTTAAAAGCCAAGTTTTAAAAAATAGGCTATGTGGCGTCCATAAATTTTGAACGGTAGGGGGGGTTGTGAGGGGGTCCTAAATATAAAGATAGTGCTAAGTCATTAACGGATGATCGGATTGTCATGGAATTTCATATGTAGTTTTTTTAAAGGCCAAATAAAAAAATAGGGTATATGACGTCACAAAATAGTGAACGTGAGGGGGGGTTGTGGGGGTAGGCCTAAATATAAAGATAGTGCTGTCATTAACGGATGATCGGTATGTCATGGAATTTCATATGTAGTATTCTTAAAGGCCAAATTGAAAAATACGCTACGTGACATCTCAAAATTTTGAACGGGAGGGGGGGTTGTGGGGGTAGGCCTACATATGAAGATAGTGATAGGTCTTTTGATCGGAATGTCATGGAATTTGACATGTAGTATGCTTAAAGGCCAAATTGAAAAATACGCTACGTGACATTTCAAAATTTTGAACGGGAGGGGGGGTTGTGGGGGTAGGCCTACATATAAAGATTGTGATAGGTCTTTAAGTGAAATTTCAGCTACCCAGGTTTAGATACATAACATACGACTCATTATCCAGTACCTGACATACAAAAAGGCCCTGGATCATAGCTTGAAGTCCAATAGGAAGGACGACGTGCTCAAATTTATTTTTATCTTCTCTATTAAAACATCTGACCTAAGTGCCTTGGCTAGATTTCTAAGTGGCGATCCTGAGCTCGATAGACTCCATATGTAAGATAAAATAAGTTACCGTTTGGTTCCAACTAAAATTATCAAGGAAGAAATGTGGAATATAAGTGGGCTTTGAGGTA
This sequence comes from Aradus depressus, assembly GCA_963662175.1. Lineage (NCBI taxonomy): Eukaryota > Metazoa > Arthropoda > Insecta > Hemiptera > Aradidae > Aradus > Aradus depressus. The sequence continues at coordinate 714,238 of OY759226.1, read as the reverse complement.
CCGTTTTGACATATTTTCTGAAAAACAAATTAATACAGCAATGTTGGTAGATAGGCAGCATCCAGAAACGAAGATGGTCAACCAAAGAAAGATTCAGATGTATCGGGAAAGTCCCATTCGAAGGACGACGTGCTCAAGTAATTTATAACCTAAATGAAATGTCACCTACCCAGGTTTAGATACATAACATACGACTCATTATCGAGTACATGACATACGAAAAGACCCTCCATCATAGCTCAAAGTCCAATCCGAAGGACGACGTGCTCAAATTTATTTTTATCTTCCCTATTAAAACATCTGAGCTAAGTGACTTGGCTAGATTTCTAAATGGCGATCCTGAGCTCGGTAGACTCCATTCTTCAAATTTCTAGCTTTTAAACGGTTTTTAGATTTAATATTTGTTAAAACTGATGTACAACCGGGATATCTGAATCCTACACAAAAATCTAAATAAAAATGTTTTTCGAAAAAAATCGGGCTAAATACCATTCTTCAAATTTCCTGTTTTATAACGGTTTATTGATTTAATATTTGTTAAAACTGATAGACAGATTCAGATATATCGGGAAAGTCCCATCCGAAAGACGACGTGCTCAAGGTTGTTTTTAACCTAAGTGAAATTTCAGCTACCCAGGTTTAGATACATAACATACGACTCATTATCCAGTACCTGACATACGAAAAGGCCCTCGAACATAGCTTGAAGTCCAATCCGAAGGACGACGTGCTCAAATTTATTTTTATCTTCCCGATTAAAACATCTGAGCTAAGTGACTTGGCTAGATTTCTAAATGGCGATCCTGAGCTGGGTAGACTCCATTCTTCAAATTTCTAGCTTTTAAACGGTTTTTAGATTTAATATTTGTTAAAACTGATGTACAACCGGGATATCTGAATCCTACACAAGAATCTAAATAAAAATGTTTTTCGAAAAAAATCGGGCTAAATACCATTCTTCAAATTTCCTGTTTTATAACGGTTTATTGATTTAATATTTGTTAAAACTGATAGACAGATTCAGATATATCGGGAAAGTCCCATCCGAAGGACGACGTGCTCAAGTTATTTTTAACGTAAATGAAATACAATCAGTAACAAAAATTTTCGGACAATTTTAAATTTTGTTTTTCTTTTGCAGTTACACGTAGTTATATGGCAACATATATTTAATTCAAGCAAAGTTTTAAATTTCGAGATCATCAATCATTTCAAAACTCCGTAAAACAATTAATTAAATATTTACAGCTAATAGGAACTTTTGCATTAATAATTGAAGACAAGTAATTCACGTAACAAAATTTTCTGGACACCTGTTGTTTGTTTTGTATACAAAAGCGATCCTGATCATGATCTTTAATCCCTTCTCAACCAAACGCTAATACCGAACAAATAAAATGTGTTTATATCCTTCTATTACTGCATTCAGTAGTTATTTGTATTTCCTGCTGTCAAGATGGGTCGAACATCTTTCGAAGTTCAACAGATAATAATTTTTAATTATGAAAAAGGATTAAGTGTCCACAAAATCGGTGGTATGGTAGGCCGAAGTAAAAGCACCGTAGCCGATGTAATTCGAAGGTATAAGCACGAGGATCGGATAGATTTGAAATCTTCCTCTGGCCGTCCAAGAGTATTAAACGACCGAGAAAGGTGTAGCGTTGTCCGGAAAATTAAAAACAAGCCCTCGAGGAGTGCACCTCAGATCGTCGCCGACGTATACAGAGATACGGGAAAGAAAGTTCACCCACAAAATGTTCGAAGAATTCTAAAAGAAGCAGGATATAATGGGAGAGTACCAAAAACCGTTTGTGAGTGAAAAAAATATAAAAAAAAGATTGAGCTTCGCAAAAGAGTTCCAGAATCATTCAGAAATTTTTTGGAGTAATGTCATTCATCTGCGAGGTAAAATAAACTTAAGCACTCCGTCCTTCGGATGGGATGTTAAGCGATGGTCATGAGCCTGTACGATGTCAGGTCAAAGCGTTTGAGCTCTCACATAAACACACGCATGCAATTGATCTCTGATGTTCACACGATTACAAAATTTTTAGTACATATTATTATGTATACATATATTATATGTATAGGGAAGTAAACAAAAGTAAAGTAATAGTATATGTATACATATATTACATGGAAGTAAACGGACATGATCTGGAAACATTTATTTGTCGAAATATCGGAGAAAAAACGTTTAAATTAGAAAAATTGGGTACTTAGTTTCTTTAGAGGGAAGGTGGAGGGGATAGAGTAGGGGGAAGGGACGGTTTCTGCCGAGGGTCAGCGCTGCTGTCGCTCTCTTCCAACGTCATATCACAAAAATCTAGTTTTCTGACATTACATGACCTGAGATTTCTTTTTATGTTGTGAAGAGTTACAAGATACAAGAATATTTTATTATTGCGGTTTGTTCTATTGCAAGCAAATACTTTTGAATGTAAGTTTAATATATTTAGTCCCGACAGTCGCGACAAAATTTGGAGAAATCGTAATGAGGAGCTGAATCCAAAAAATTTAAAACCAATAGTAAAACATGGGGGTGGCTCAGTGATCGTGTGGGGGTGTATGGCGTCTAGTGGAATTGGTGAACTGGTTTTCATTGAAACCACCATGACTGGAAAAGTTTATGCCGAATTACTAAGGAGCAATTTGAAAAAGAGTGCTGAAAAACTTGGGGTTTTACGGACTTTTCATTTTTACCAAGACAACGATCCGAAACACACCTGTGAATTGGTACGTACTTGGCTTTTGTATAACTGCCCTAAAGTTATGAAACCCCCCCCAATCGCCCGATCTCAACCCAATTGAACACGTATGGGGTGAGCTCGACAGGAAAATTCGATTAACACCCATTGCTTCAAAAAACGAATTGAAACAAAAGTTATTAGAAGAGTGGGGTAAAATATCTCCAAATTTTACCAAAAAATTAGTTTCATCAATGCCTGATCGAATGAAAGATGTTATTACACAAAAAGGGTACCCAACCAAATATTGATTGAAATTATGGTTTTTGAATCTGTGAAATCGAAAAAAAAACATTGAATTTATTTATGGTTGTTTACATTTTTGTCCGAAAATGTTTGTTACCTACATTACTTGTTATACAATTTATTAAATTAAAATATTTATTTGTTCTAATCAAAGCTGTTTTTTTCTTTATCCTAACCCACTTTTGAATTCTTATTCTTGATTGAAAAATGGCTTTAATTATTTTTTATTATTTTTGCATTGAATTATTATAATGTTTTATTGAAAAATCATACTGTCCGAACATTTTTGTTACTGACTGTATCAACTACCCAGGTTTAGATACATAACATACGACTCATTATCGAGTACCTGACATACGAAAAGGCCCTCGATCATTCATGTTGGAAATAGAAAAAGTCCAAAAAGTGGAGAACTTCAACGCCAGAGATGATGTCATTTCGCCCAGTATATGCACTTAATTAAAATGTTCAGGAACCTTACCATATACTTCATAAGATGTCAAATTGTGATATGAAAACAGAAAAATTAATTAAATTAAAAAAATTACATAAAAAATTATGATTTAAATTACGTAGCACATTGTAAATATATCGTAAACGGGTCCTAGGGAAAACTATCAAGTATATAACAAATAGATAAGCAACACTCATTAATCATTGGTTAAAGAAAATAGCGCATATGGAGTTGTGTACACTCTCAACGCCTAAACATTTATTTTCATATCAAAACGAAAAACACCATCGTCTTTTTACCTGGATTTGGAAGATAACATTCCACATTCCTTAACCTTTAAGTAGGGAGGTGGGGTGTTCACAGCACCCCACGACATTAGTTGCTCTGTATTTTTAATTAATATGTTTGCAATACTGTTGATCTATTTGCTACCTTCCTAAATAACATCTGTTTATATATTGAGGTGGCAATGACATCAGATTTAACCTTTCTTGTTTATCTTTAGGATCATTTATTGCCTGTGAGTGCTCATAACACCCCACATCCTTACTTACGTTATTATAATATAAAATAGAATTTTTTGTTCGACTTCAGTTTAATATGTCGTGTGAGAACTCCTAGATAAAAATTTGACCAATGCCGGAACTATAAGGAAAAATAAACTGGAGCTTCCTACTGAGCTAAGTATGATAAAAGGCAGGACAGAAAAGAGCACCATTTTTGCCTACAGAGAGCTGGTACTGCACTTTCTTATGTACCAAATTCTAAAGATTTGGATGAATCGACTGGAGATAATAATAAGCCAGAAATAACTACATTCTATAATCTAACGAAAGGTGGTGTGGACGTCATTGAGAAGATGTGCACTAGATATACTGTAGCTCAGCGATGTAAACGTTGGCCCCTAACTGTCTTCTTTAGAATCCTCGACATTAACTCTCAGGCAATATATATGGGCAATAATCCTACCACAAACTAGGATAGATCAAACTTTTTGAGAGACATTGGGTTCCATTTGATTGGACCAGAGATTGAAAAGAGGTCATCAGAATCTTCGATTCCCCAAAACATCAGGCTAAAGGCGGCAAAAATGTCCGGGAAGAGCACACCAGAACCAGCACCAAAATCAGAGCGGAGACTTTCCGGTAGATGTACTGTTTGCCCAAGAAACGCAGATAAGAAAACAAAGTTTTTTTGTTGTTCTTGCAAAACACTTATGTGTATGGATCACATGAAACAAATTTGTTCTGAATGTTTAGAGTAAGTGATAGGTACTACTTTACTGTTTGAATTTGTATAGTTAGCAACAATATATTTCATAAAAAGTAGTTTTTTTGTCTCCTTCTATCCTTTAACAATCAATTTTAACTTAATTTAGAGTTGTATATTATTTTACAATAACAAATTTTTGATAAAAGTATAGAAAAATAATAACTCAAGATGAAATCCTATTAAAATAGTATCATTAAAAAAAACACAAAATTCTAGTATTTTAGTTAATTATTCATTTAAATAATATAGGTATAGGGTTTAAAAAATGAAATAGTAATATAGATACTAATTTTCAAAAGCGCATTTATTTTTTACGATTTTTTTCGATTGGGTGTTGTGAGCACCCCACCTCCCTACTTACGTTTGGGTAAACCACCTCCCTACTTAAAGGTTAAAGCCCAATCCGAAGGACGATGTGCTCAAATTTATTTTTATTTTCCCGATTAAAACATCTGAGCTAAGTGACTTGGCTAGATTTGTAAATGGCGATCCTGAGCTCGGTAGACTCCATTCTTCATATTTCTAGCTTTTAAACGGTTTTTAGATTTAATATTTGTTAAAACTGATGAACAACCGGGATTTCTGAATCCTACACAAAAATCGAAATAAAAATGTTTTTCGAAAATAGTCGGGCTAAATACCATTCTTCAAATTTCCTGCTTTTTAACGGTTTATAGATTTATTATTTGTTAAAACTGATAGACAGATTCAGATATATCGGGAAAGTCCCATCCGAAGGACGACGTGCTCAAGTTTTTTTGAACCTAAGTGAAAATTCAGCTACCCAGGTTTAGATAATTAACATACGACTCATTATCGAGTACCTGACATACGAAAAGGCCCTCGATCATAGCTTAAAGTCCAATACGAAGGACGACGTGCTCAAATTTATTTTTATCTTCCCGATTAAAACATCTGACCTAAGTGCCTTGGCTAGATTTCTAAGTGGCGATCCTGAGCTCGATAGACTCCATATGTAAGATAAAATAAGTTACCGTTTGGTTCCAACTAAAATTATCAAGGAAGAAATGTGGAATATAAGTGGGCTTTGAGGTACCGTTTTGACATATTTTCTGAAAAACAAATTAATACAGCAATGTTGGTAGATAGGCAGCATCCAGAAACGAAGATGGTCAACCAAAGAAAGATTCAGATGTATCGGGAAAGTCCCATTCGAAGGACGACGTGCTCAAGTAATTTTTAACCTAAATGAAATGTCACCTACCCGGGTTTAGATACATAACATACGACTCATTATCGAGTACATGACATACGAAAAGGCCCTCCATCATAGCTCAAAGTCCAATCCGAAGGACGACGTGCTCAAATTTATTTTTATCTTCCCTATTAAAACATCTGAGCTAAGTGACTTGGCTAGATTTCTAAATTGCGATCCTGAGCTCGGTAGACTCCATTCTTCAAATTTCTAGCTTTTAAACGGTTTTTAGATTTAATATTTGTTAAAACTGATGAACAACCGGGATATCTGAATCCTACACAAAAATCAAAATGAAAATGTTTTTCGAAAAAAGTCGGGCTAAATACCATTCTTCAAATTTCCTGCTTTTTAACGGTTTATTGATTTAATATTTGTTAAAACTGATAGACAGATTCAGATATATCGGGAAAGTCCAATCCGAAGGACGACCTGCTCAAGTTATTTTTAACGTAAATGAAATTTCAACTACCCAGGTTTAGATACATAACATACGACTCATTATCGAGTACCTGACATACGAAAAGGCCCTCCGATCATAGCTTAAAGTCCAATACGAAGGACGACGTGCTGAAGTTATTTTTAACGTAAATGAAATTTCAACTACCCAGGTTTAGATACATAACATACGACTCATTATCGAGTACCTGACATACAAAGAGGCCCTCGATCATAGCTTGAAGTCCAATACGAAGGACGACGTGCTCAAATTTATTTTTATCTTCCCGATTAAAACATCTGACCTAAGTGCCTTGGCTAGATTTCTAAGTGGCGATCCTGAGCTCGATAGACTCCATATGTAAGATAAAATAAGTTACCGTTTGGTTCCAACTAAAATTATCAAGGAAGAAATGTGGAATATAAGTGGGCTTTGAGGTACCGTTTTGACATATTTTCTGAAAAACAAATTAATACAGCAATGTTGGTAGATAGGCAGCATCCAGAAACGAAGATGGTCAAACAAAGAAAGATTCAGATGTATCGGGAAAGTCCCATTCGAAGGACGACGTGCTCAAGTAATTTTTAACCTAAATGAAATGTCACCTACCCGGGTTTAGATACATAACATACGACTCATTATCGAGTACATGACATACGAAAAGGCCCTCCATCATAGCTCAAAGTCCAATCCGAAGGACGACGTGCTCAAATTTATTTTTATCTTCCCTATTAAAACATCTGAGCTAAGTGACTTGGCTAGATTTCTAAATTGCGATCCTGAGCTCGGTAGACTCCATTCTTCAAATTTCTAGCTTTTAAACGGTTTTTAGATTTAATATTTGTTAAAACTGATGAACAACCGGGATATCTGAATCCTACACAAAAATCAAAATGAAAATGTTTTTCGAAAAAAGTCGGGCTAAATACCATTCTTCAAATTTCCTGCTTTTTAACGGTTTATTGATTTAATATTTGTTAAAACTGATAGACAGATTCAGATATATCGGGAAAGTCCAATCCGAAGGACGACCTGCTCAAGTTATTTTTAACGTAAATGAAATTTCAACTACCCAGGTTTAGATACATAACATACGACTCATTATCGAGTACCTGACATACGAAAAGGCCCTCCGATCATAGCTTAAAGTCCAATACGAAGGACGACGTGCTGAAGTTATTTTTAACGTAAATGAAATTTCAACTACCCAGGTTTAGATACATAACATACGACTCATTATCGAGTACCTGACATACGAAAAGGCCCTCCGATCATAGCTTAAAGCCCAATCCGAAGGACGACGTGCTCAAATTTATATGTATCTTCCCGATTAAAACATCTGAGCTAAGTAACTTGGCTAGATTTCTAAATGGCGATCCTTAGCTCGGTAGACTCCATTCTTCAAATTTCTAGCTTTTAAACGGTTTATAGATTTAATATTTGTTAAAACTGATAGACAGATTCAGATATATCGGGAAAGTCCCATCCGAAGGACGACGTGCTGAAGGTCACAAGGTTCGCAATCTAATTCACGGGGCCCAGCCCCCCCCCCCCCCAAAGCATTTGTCAGAAACCGATGTCGGAACTACAGGAATTTAAACAGCTTATGTTATCCAAATTCGCTGAACAGGCCTCTCTAATAAACGATTACAAACGTTCAGTCGATTTCTGCTGTAGTAAGTACGATGAATTTTTAGACAAATTAAACCTCGCCATCAGTGACAACTTTCGTCAAGATAAAGAAATCGAGATTCTAAATAAGAAAGTCACTGAATTAAAAAATCAAATAGAGAACCAAAATACCGAAATCTGTGATTTACAGCAAAGGATGAGGATGAATAACATCGAAATAACAGGAGTCCCTTAAACCGATAGTGAAGATGTTATCGACATCATGAATCTAGTGGCCAACAAACTAAACATCGACTTCAAGACTGATGATGTGGAGAGAGCGCACCGAGTTCCTTCTTTTAGTAAAAATAAAATAAATCCAATAGTGGTCCGCTTCCAACATTATTCATCACAAGTGAAGTGGTTAGAGGCCTTCAACCCACACAAATTCAAACTTTCGTCTCTAGACTTATCATCGGAATTATTCCCTTCAGAGCAAAAGATTTTCATATCGCATCACCTTTCACCGGCGAACAAAAAACTACTCTACGAAGCACGGCAGTTCGCGAAGGAATTTAGCTTCAAATATGTTTGGTGGAACGGTAATAATGTATTGTTGAAGAACCTCGCAGGTGCTAAAAGTCAACAGTGAAATTATTGAAAAACTAAAAGTGTCACTAAAAAAGTAACTCCCAGCCTGATTAGAGCCTTTCTACTGAAAGTCCAGTGAGATATGACTTATTTAAAAATAAATATAAATGTTTGCACATCCTATTCTTTTTATGTAAAAAATTATAAATATTTCTATATGCTGAGATCAGGTATCACCTGGTCAAGTTTAGCCCACCCAAGTCCTGGCTCTGGCTCTCGTCACTCAAACTATTTCTTCTTATTTATTAATATTACTAAAATTAATCGCCTGGTTTTGCTGGTGCCTGGTATTGAAATGGGATATGAAATTATCATTTCTTCTCTCTATTTCATTCTATTTTACTCGTGTATTTTCCTTTCTAAAATTAACTGTAAAATTCCTTTGCGCCCATTTACTTACAAACGTAAGTATACTATTGTATTCTTTATTGTCACTCTCCTTAACTGTTTACAATTTCACTCCATCGTACATAGGCATGAACAGTTAGGTTCAACATGTCCGAGATCCTAAAGTATGAGTTCGATCCTATCAACTGCCTCTATTTTAATCACGATTCTCACCTAAAAAAATATATTACACAGGCTAATGGTACACGGATAATTCACCTTAATATACGAAGTTACGGGAAAAATTTTAATTCACTAGAAGTCTCATTGCACGACTTGGATTACTGTTTTGAAATTGTAGTCCTGACGGAGACGGGAATCGACGAATCCACAGACATTCCTATTCTTGCTGGCTACTCAGTTCAAAAGAGTAAGCATAAAGCTAACAAATGTGATGGTGTGTTGGTATTGGTTAGGGATGGGAGGTTCTCGGTGACTCACCATGATACAGTGGTAGCGGGGGCTAGCTCAGTACATCTGACTCTGGAAGACCTGTCATCTCCCGGCCTTACGGTCAAACTCCTTGCCCTCTACCGCAGCCTAGCCGGCTCACCTCAAACCTTTGTTGACAGCCTACTACATCATGTCGGCAGCACAGAGGAGACCAGAAACTCTGTTATCATAGGGGACATGAACATCCCAATCACTGGTCCCTGCAATTATCTACATGTTAGAGAAAAATACCTCAACGAGCTCCACCACTCTGGGTTTGTCTCAGCGGTTAATGTGGTTACGCGGCCTTCACCGTTCGGAGGAAGTTGTATTGACCATTTTTCGTTAGATGTAAGGCACTTGTCCCTGAAGCGGGCGTTATCCGCACGTCTATCACTGATCACTTCTCCACATTCATCGTACTGGGACATCAGACGAAAAACAAAGATAGAAACCACGACTTACTGACTAAAAATAAAACTAATCATGACAAACTAAATGACCTACTAGCGGTTGAAAAATGGGATTCAATCTTCAAACAAACGGACGCGAATAACGCTTCAGTCGAGTTTTACAAAACGCTACAATACAAACTTGACATCTCAACTAAACAGACTATCAAACTACTCTCAAAACACAGACCAATCAAACCGTAGATTACTGTCGGACTTGTGATTTCTATCAGAAAACGTGACAAATTATACAAACTGACAATCAAACAGCCGAACAACCTTAAACTAAAGTCATACTACAAAAAAATATCGAAACAAGCTCCACTCAACATTGAGGCTAGCTAAGGAGGCTTACTACCGTGACCAGCTAGATGCATGTCGAGGGTCCCCGCGGAAATTCTGGTCCATTGTCAATGATCTGTCAGGCAAACCCACCGGACCCAATTAAAGAACCTCCTCCCTGACCATCAGTCTGGCCAACCTGTAGCTACTGTGAACAGGTTAAATGAATACTTCTGCAAAGTTGGACAAGAACTAGCTGACCATATCAGTGCTAACTGCTTCCCACCTCCACCCTCCGCCTCTCCCAAATGTTCACTCTCACACTTCCTAGAGATAGCGGAGTCTGACGTTGCGAAGACCCTTAATGAACTTTGTGGCCGTTCCGCTCCAGGCCCTGAAAATTTCTCTACCGAAGTTATAAAAAAACACTCCACACATCTAGTCCCCCCACTGACTCATATAATAAATCTAAGTCTAAATTCTGGTTCCTTCCCCCACTTACTAAAAAAAGCTAAAGTCATCCCCATCCATAAAAACGGTCCTACCCACATTTTATCTAACTACATACCTATTTCCATGCTAAATACAATCTCTAAAATACTAGAAAAATGTGTTAAACATGTATTAATGCAATACGTTTCTGATAACCAGTTGCTCTCCTGCAGACAATTCGGTTTTCAGCCGGGTAAAAAAACGAGTGACGCATTACTGGAAGTCATCTCCACAGTCACAGCCGGACTCAACGAGGGAGAGAAAGTACTCGGAGTCTTTCTCGACCTCGCTAAAGCCTTCGACTCTATTGACAGGGACATTCTAATTCAGAAACTGAAACAAATAGGGATAACGGGGACTGTACTAAGATGGTTCGAATCATATCTAACTAACAGAACACAATATGTCTCAGTTGAGGGTGTGGAGAGTGACACGAAACAGATAGACTATGGGATCATCCAAGGCAGTACCTTGGGTCCTGTTCTATTTCTCATCTACATAAACGAGATAACAGTATACGAACCGAAGGAGGGTAGGATAGTTTTATTTGCAGATGATACTGTGGTGTTGTACCGTGGACGGTCCTGGCGTGAGGTGTTCGAATACGCTGAGCTTCACTTAAAGGACATACTTGGGTGGATTTGTTCTCTCTCACGCTTAACGTAGCAAAATGCAAATACATAACATTTTCGCTGACATCTATCAATCCTGAATATCCCTTAAAAATCCATAATTGTGACTCCACCCTCTGCTGTTCCTGCCTACCCCTCGAAAGGGTCTCACAATATAAGTATCTAGGAGTCTGGGTAGACTCTAGATTAAATTGGGCCTTTCATATCCAGCAAGTAACAAGGAAAGTAAGGAGTATGCTTTTTGCATTTAGAACCCTGCGGGAAGTCTTACCTGACAAGGATCTGAAAAAAAAATATATATAGCCTGGGGCGGTTCAACAGCTTCAGCTGTAAAGCCGCTGGTGACCGCCCAAAAACTAGTTATAAAGACCATTTTGAAAGTCCCTGTTACATTTCCTACTACGCAAGTTTTTTCCGTTTTCCCCGTTCTTCCGATCCGGCATATATACCTCAAAAACCTCCTTAGACAACTTTTCCTAAATGCTTCAGATACTCTCTGTTCTGTTCCTCACCGATACCCGAAAGGAACCCCTCACTCCACCAGTACTATCGTACACAGACCACTCACCACTTGGACGACCAAACAGACACCGTTTATTATAGCAACTCTTTTCAATAATTTGCCCAAAGATATAAAACTAGAAATAGAAAACCAGAGAGGTTCTCTGGGCAGGTACATGACTAGGGTCATGGAGTGGGTCACCGGACTGAGCTCTGATCAGGTTGAGTCCTTGTTAAGTTCTCTCTACTCTGACTAGCACGACGCTCTGTTCTGATCTCTTCCCATGTATGCTGTTGTACTCTGCCAACGTCACGTCCACTTGTCTTGTCTCTCACTCTATTAAAATTCAATGCCAGGTCACCGGGTTGTCAGGTTCATTCCATCAGCACTTCATTATTCATCTATTTTTATTTTACTTTTCTTCTATATTACGAGAATATTTCTTATTTTAGTAACTTTTTCTTTTTCTCATTCTTTTTTTTAAATTATTATTATTGTATTTTTTTATTTTCTACTAAAGATACTATTGTTATTTATTTTTGTATTTTTCTTTTTTTTTGTATTTCTTCTCTCTATACTATGTTAAATAATTGTTAACAGTGTTTGTACAGTCCTAGCTGACTGCTCCCCCTCCCACACTCAGACTCCGTCTTCTGGGAGGAGGTAGCCTATTTATCCTGTAATATTTATCTTTTATTTGTAATTATCTAAAGGCATTAAATAAAAAAAAAAAAAAAAAAAGGTTTTTTGAACCTAAGTGAAATTTTAGGTACCTAGGTTTAGTTACATAACATACGACTCCATATCGAGCACCTGACATACAAAAAGGCCCTCGATCATAGCCTAAAGTCCAATCCGAAGGACGACGTGCTCAAATTTATTTTTATCTTCTCGATTAAAACATCTGACCTAAGTGACTTGGCTAGATGGCTAAATGGCGATCCTGAGCTCGGTAGACTCCATTCTTCAAATTTCTCCCTTTTTAACATTTTATAGATTTAATATTTGTTAAAACTGATAGACAGATTCAGATATATCGGGAAAGTCCCATCCAAAGGACGACGTGCTCAAGGTTTTTTTAACCTAAGTGAAATTTTAGCTACCTAGGTTTTGTTACATAACATACGACTCATTATCAAGCACCTGACATACAAAAAGGCCCTCGATCATAGCCTAAAGTCCAACCCGAAGGACGACGTGCTCAAATTTATTTTTATCTTCTCGATTGAAACATCTGACCTAAGTGCCTTGGCTAGATTTCTAAGTGGCGATCCTGAGCTCGATAGGCTCCATATGTAAGGTAAAATAAATTACCGTTTGGTTCCAACTAAAATTATCAAGGAAGAAATGTGGAATATAAGTGGGCTTTGAGCTACCGTTTTGACATATTTTCTGAAAAACAAATTAATACAGCAATTAATGGTAGTTAAGCAGCATCCAGAAACGAAGATGGTCCACCAAAGAAAGTTTCAGATGTATCGGGAAAGTCCCATCCGAAGGACGACGTGCTAAACTTTATTTTTATCTTCCCGTTTAAAACATCTGACCTACGTGACTTGGCTAGAATTCTAAGTGACGATCCTGAGCTCGGTAAACTCCGTTCTTCAAATTTCTCGCTTTTAAACGGTTTTTAGTTTTAATATTTGTTAAAACTGATGTACAACCGGGATATCTGAATCCTACACAAAAATTGAAATAAAAATGTTTTTCGAAAAAAGTCGAGCTAAATACCATTCTTCAAATTTCCTGCTTTTTAACAGTTTATAGATTTAATATTTGTTTAAACTGATAGACAGATTCAGATATATCGGGAAAGTCCTATCCGAAAGACGACGTGCTCAAAGTTATTTTTAACCTAAGTGAAATTTCAGCTTCCCAGGTTTAGATACATAAAATTCGACTCATTATCCAGTACCTGACATACAAAAAGGCCCTCGATCATAGCTTGAAGTCCAATCCGAAGGACGACGTGCTCAAGTTATTTTTAACGTAAATGAAATTTCAACTACCCAGGTTTAGATACATAACATACGACTCATTATCGAGTACCTGACATACGAAAAGGCCCTCGATCATAGCTTAAAGCCCAATCCGAAGGAAGACGTGCTCAAATTTATTTTTATCTTCCCGATTAAAAAATCTGAGCTAAGTGACTTGGCTAGATTTCTAAATGGCGATCCTGAGCTCGGTAGACTCCATTCTTCAAATTTCTAGCTTTTAAACGGTTTTTAGATTTAATATTTGTTAAAACTGATGTACAACCGGGATATCTGAATCCTACAAAAAAATCGAAATAAAAATGTTTTTCGAAAAAAGTCGGGCTAAATACCATTCTTCAATTTTCTCGCTTTTTAACGGTGTTTAGATTTAATATTTGTTAAAACTGATAGACAGATTCAGATATATCGGGAAAGTCCCATCCGAAGTACGACTAGCTCAAGATTATTTTTAACCTAAGTGAAAATTCAGCTACCCAGGTTTAGATAATTAACTTACGACTCATTATCGAGTACCTGACATACGAGAAGGCCCTCGATCATAGCTTAAAGTCCAATCCGAAGGACGACGTGCTCATACTTTTTTTTATCTTCCCGATTAAAACATCTGACCTAAGTGACTTGGCTAGATGTCTAAATGGCGATCCTGAGCTCGGTAGACTCCATTCTTCAAATTTCTCCCTTTTTAACGGTTTTTAGATTTAATATTTGTTAAAACTGATGAACAACCGGGATATCTGAAACCTACACAAAAATCGAAATAAAAATGTTTTTCGAAAAAGTCGGGCGGAATCCCATTCTTCAAATTTCTCGCTTTCTAACAGTTTTTAGATTCAATATTTGTTAAAACTGATAGACAGATTCAGATATATCGGGGAAGTCCCATCCGAAGTACGACGTGCTCAAGGTATTTTTAACCTAAGTGAAATTTCAGCTACCCAGGTTTAGATACGTAACATACGACTCATTCAAGAAGGCCCTCGATCATAGCCTAAAGTCCAATCCGAAGGACGACGTGCTCAAATTTATTTTTATCTTCTCTAAAAACATTTGACTCTATTAAAACATTTGACCTAAATGCCTTTGCTAGATTTCTAAGTGGCGATCCTTAGCTCGATAGACTCCATATGTAAGATAAAATAAGTTAGGTACCGTTTGGTTCCAACTAAAATTATCAAGGAAGAAATGTGGAATATAAGTGGACTTTGAGGTACCGTTTTGACATATTTTCTGAAAAACAAAATAATGCAGCAATGTTGGTAGATAGGCAGCGACCATAAATGAAGATGGTCAATCAAAGACATATTCAGATGTATCGGGAAAGTCCCAACCGGAGGACGAAGTGCTCAAGGATATTTAAAAAAATAAATAATATAAGTGAGTTAAAACAACTAAGAGCCCCGTCTAGATTTCCAACTTGCGATCCTGAGCTCAGTAGACACCAAACATAAAGAAAAAATACGTTTCCGTTTGGCTCCAACTAAAATTATCAAGGAAGAAATCTATATTAATAAAGCTGAAACGGGGTTTATTTGTTTGTTTGTTCCAGCATCACGCCCAAACGGCTCGACGGGTATTTATGAAACTTCACATGTAGCATTCTTATGACCCTAGTTGAATAATAGGCTATGTGGCGTCCCAAAATTTTGAACGGGAGGGGGGTGGTGGAGATAGGCCTAAATATAAAGATACCGGTAGCTCATTAACTAATGGTCGGATTATCATGAAATTTCACATGTAGTATTCTTAAAGGCCAAATAGAAAAATAGGGTTTGTGACCTCTCAAGATATTGAACGAAAGGGAGGATAGTGGAGGGAGAATTAAGTGTATAAATATTGGTAGCTCATTAACAAATGGTCGGATTGTCATGGAATTTCACATGTAGTAATTTCAAAACAAAATTTGAAAATTCGTTGTGACGTTTCAACTTTTTGAACCTGAGGGGTGGGGTGCATTAAGCTGAAGGAATTTCACATGTAGCTTTCTCTTCTTCTGTACACCGGTATTAAGCAGATACTAGCTGTGGTGTCTGCCGTTGAAGTACTATAAGGCTTATTCTATATGAATAATTGAAAATTATAACATCATGAATGTACTGTCGAAGAATTGAATTGGATTCCAATGAGAGATATTAGGTGAAAACTCAAAGTTCCCCGAGCAACGCCGGGTATTACTGCTAGTCTATATAATAAAAATGAATGGCTCATTTTGCTAAGCGCAAAACTCGAGAACGGCTGGACCAATTCGGCTAATTTTTTTTTCCAAATATTCGTTCAAGTCCGAGGAAGGTTCTTATGAAGAGTTTTTAGCCGTTAATTCTAGGGATGGCGATCTGAGATAGATTAATCGAAGAATCGATGTTTTGGGGTCGTAATGATCGATGTGACGAATGAATCGATCAAGTGAAGCGATCTCAGACACCCTAAAATCATTTACTTACCGTTTCGTTTTATTCAGTTTTTAGTGCATGTTATTTTCTTGGTTGTTTTTAAATCTTCGCTTCTGGCAAGTTCCTCGATTTATCTTTGGTTGTTTGGTTGTCATTTACTTACTGTTTCGTTTTATTCAGTTTTTAGTGCGTGTTATCAGTTTTTAGTACGTATTATCAATTTGCTTCTGGCAATGTTCTGGCAAGTTCCTCGATTTATCTTCGGTTGTTTGGTTGTCATCTTTGTCATTTACTTACTGTTTCGTTTTATTCAGTTTTTACATCTCTATATCCTTATAATAAAAATGAATGGCTAAATTTTGCACGGGAGGGGGGTTGTGGGGATAGGCCTTAGTATAAAGATACCGGTAACTCATTAACTAATAGTCGGATTGTCATGGAATTTCACATGTAGTATTCTAAAAAACCAAATTTAAAAATAGGATGTGTGGTCTCAAAATTTTAAGGGGAGGGGGGGGGGGGTCTAGGCCTGCATACAAAGATAGTGATGGGTCTTTAACGGATGATCGGAATGTCATGGAATTTGATATGTAGTATCCTTAAAGGCCAAATTGAAAAATACGCTACGTGACATCTCAAAATGTTGAACGGAAGGGGGGGGGGGGGGGGCTATTGTCATGGAATTTCACATGTAGTATTCTAAAAAGCCAAATTTAAAAATAGGATGTATGAAGTCTCAAAATTTGAAAGGGAGGGGGGGGGGGGGGGGGCTAGGCCTAATAAAAAGATAGTGATAGGTCTTTAACGGATGATCGGAATGTCATGGAATTTCACATGTCGAATTCTTGAAAGCCCGAATTGAAAAATAGGGTGTGAGACATCTCAACATTTTGAAAGGGAGGGGCGTTTTGGGGGTAGGCCTTAGCATAAAATAGTTGTAGCTCATTAACGAATGGTCGGATTGTCATGGAATTTCACATGTAGTACTCTTGAAAGACAAAAACTAAAAAAGGATAAGTGACATCTCAAAATTGTCAATGGGAGGGGGGTATGTGGGGGGCAAGCATATACCTTAATAGTAGTTTCAAAAGCAATATTTAAAAATTGGCTGTGACCCTTTTGGAAGGGAGGGGCGGGGGTGCATTAATGCTGAATGAATCTCACATGGAGCTTTCTTAAAGATGGGATATAGCCTTAATTTTAATACCGTGGGTTTCCTAAGCATGTATTACCTAGGAGGTCCACCGTTGCACGGTAAATAATAGCTCTCACCAGCGTTCTTAAGCACAAAATACCAAGGGCATCCGATGTTGCAAGGCACATACTAGCTGCGGTGCTCAACGTTCCTAACTACGTACAATCTGTGTTGTCCAGCGGTCCTAAGAACTTAATAGCTGGTTGCACGGAGTTGCAAGGCGCATACTATCTAAGGTGCCCGGCGTTCTCAAGTAGGAACTAGCTGTGGTTCCAAGTGGGAAAAAAAAAAAAAAAATCCAGTCCAATAGCTTTTGACAGTACGACGTCTGTCGGGTCAGCTAGTATAGAATATTTGTGGTCCTTGTGGCTATGTTACTTAAATTTTCGAGAAACACATTAATGCCGCAATGTAAGTAAAGAGGCTTCAGCCAGATTTCATGATAGTCAACCGTAAGTAAAGATGAATGTTGGTAGGAAATATAGAATATTTGTGGTCCTTGTGGCTATGTTCCTTAAATGATCGAGAAACACATTAATGCCGCAATATAAGTAAAGAGGCTTCAGCCAGATTTCATGATAGTCAAGTCATAGGTTGGTAGGAAATATAGAATATTTGTGGTCCTTGTGGCTATGTTCCTTAAATGATCGAGAAACACATTAATGCTGCAATGTAAGTAAAGAGGCTTCAGCCAGATTTCATGATAGTCAACCGTAAGTAAAGATGAATGGTTGGTAGGGAATATAGAATATTTGTGGTCCTTGTGGCTATGTTCCTTAAATGTTCGAGAAACACATTAATGCCGCAATGTAAGTAAAGAGGCTTCAGCCAGATTTCATGATAGTCAACCGTAAGTAAAGATGAATGGTTGGTAGGAAATATAGAATATTTGTGGTCCTTGTGGCTTTGTTCCTTAAATTTTCGAGAAACACATTAATGCCGCAATGTAAGTAAAGAGGCTTCAGCCAGATTTCATGATAGTCAACCGTAAGTATAGATAAAATATTTGGAGTAGCCATCGCAGGACTTTCTGATATCAACCACGATTTTGCAGATCACCCCTACCCCCTCTCAAATTCAGTTGATACTGACAATATTCTTAGGGGTATATGAAATTTAAAGCAGCTGAAAATGAAAAGATTCCATCCTTCTGGGATTTTGATTTTACACATGAATTTTCGTGACAAAACATAAATTACAGCCCTTGTTCGATTTGGCTGAAAATCAATAGGTGTCGTCATTTATTCTTTAGGGAGTTATCGCATTCACCGGACAGCATATTTATTTTTTGTTCATTTTTGGAATCAGAGGGTCGGAAAATATGAAATTCCGTTGAAAACTCAGCATCGAATTTCTGACCGATTAAATAACTTCTCGTATACTTGTGGAAGTAAAGTGTTTTGCACATTGAATTGTCTGAAGGAATTACTAAAAAAATGTTATGTTGCGCATCTCTGTACTCGAAGATGGAAATTATTATGGAAAATAAATAGGATGAGTTGGGAATGAGATCAGGAAATAATTCTACACCTTAGAAAAGCATATTATTATATTCTTCAAATGTATGTGTATATGTTATATTCATATATATATATATATATATATATATATATATATATATATGAATATATTATGAAGAAAAAATATAAATTAAAATATACTTTTTAATTGTTCAAACAGAAAACCAAAAAATAAAAACTGAAAAGAAAATTAAGATTAAAAAAATATATTTTCTTAATTAATATCTGAACCTTTGAAATTTAAAAAACATGAAATTTTGAAGTGTCAATTTTAAACTTGACACATTGAACGGTGATCTCTTGATGTCTCCAGGTATGATAGGCGATGGTAAAAACGAGGACGAGAAGGTTCTACTCTAGATGAATAAGTCCTTTAACGCATCTTTGAAAATCTCGTATCAACTATGAAGAGCAATGCAGATCATGACTGTTCAAATAGAATACCGACCAACTCCACAATAGGTTGTCCCATCAACTTGCCATGACGGACTTGCTGTCGCCAGACTACTGCTTCACACCCAACTGATTACTGACTCCCCCGACATGCTAACAACCGATTGACTCATGAGACTACCTGACGGAAGATGGATAGGGCAGGGAGATCAACTCGGAATGCTTCAAGGAAGGAGACAGTTTGGCTGTACAATCCTCCCAGTGTGCAGGATCACCTGGCTCTGTATTTCACGGAGAAGACAGACTGCCTGATCGGGTCGCTCATGCGTAAGATGGAGGCAGTGTTACCGAGTCCTAGCAGTCTGTCTTATATAGCAAAAGCTTCCATTTACCCGAGATCTCCTGACTTACTGTTTCAATCTAGTTGTGCAAGTTGCCGACAGAGGCCAGGAGTGTGCCCTTTACCCAGCAGGTGTTTCTATCCACCTGAGGCTCTCCTGATCTACTGTTTCGGAGATCAATGAGAGCTAGTTGTGCAGGTTGCTGACAGAGGCCAGGAGTGTGCGCCCTACCCAGCAGGTGTTTCTATCCACCTAGGGCTCTCCTGATCTACTGTTTCGGAGATCAACGAGAGCTAGTTGTGCAGATTACAGACAAAGGCCAGGAGTGTGCGCCCTACCCAGCAGGTGTTTCTATCCACCTAGGGCTCTCCTGATCTACTGTTTCGGAGATCAACGAGAGCTAGTTGTGCAGATTGCTGACAGAGGCCAGGAGTGTGCGCCCTACCCAGCAGGTGTTTCTATCCATCTAGGGCTCTCCTGATCTACTGTTTCGGAGATCAACGAGAGCTAGTTGTGCAGGTTGCCGACAGAGGCCAGGAGTGTGCGCCCTACCTAGCAAGTGTTTCTATCCATCTAGGGCTCTCCTGATCTACTGTTTCGGAGATCAACGAGAGCTAGTTGTGCAGGTTGCCGACAGAGGCCAGGAGTGTGCGCCCTACCCAGCAGGTGTTTCTATCCATCTAGGGCTCTCCTGATCTACTGTTTCGGAGATCAACGAGAGCTAGTTGTGCAGGTTGCCGACAAAGGCCAGGAGTGTCCGTCCTAGTCAGCAGGTGATTCCATTTCTATCTGGGATCTCCTGACCTCTGTTCGGAGATCAATGAGAAATAGTTGTGCAGGATGCCGACAGAGGCCAGGAGTGCTTTCTAACTAGAAGGTGCTTCCATCTGCCTGGACTTTCCGGCCCTTCTGTTTCGGAGATCAATGAGAGCTAGCTGTGCAGGTTGCCAACAGAGGCCAGGACTGTCTGTCAAACTCAGCAGGTGCTTCCATCTACCTGGGGCTCTCCTGACCTACTGTTAAACGGTCATAACCTTAGTCTGTGGCAGGTTGTGTGTTGTATTGTGGGCCTGTGTCCGGGAACTTTGCCTTTATTTTTGTGATTTCTGTGCTTCGGGATGTGCGCCACACTGTTTTTGTTGCCACCTTGACCAATGGCTGTTCCTACAGTACGTAATGCTATAATAATTTATTCTAAATAACTCCCTGGTGCTTGAATTTTTTCAAACCATTTCACATTCACGTTATATACGAGTCTGTGTAATAGTTTTATTCTGTATAAAATTTTATTATTACGTTCATGTTCTTCATTGCATTTTCAATCCTATATTCAAATAACTTCGCTGATTATGGAGAAAGCAAAATATCAGGTTGATTAACTTATTTTCCTTTCCATTTTCATTTTCCGTTGATACATTTTGTATCGCAATTGAAGAATATCTTGTTTTTCTGGAAACATTTCCTGCAAGAGATGACAATTAGGTCAGTAGACAATTGCTTATATCTAAAATGTTATTTTCTCGCCCTCTTTGTCTTCCACTATCAGTCTTATTGGTGATAAAAAAAACTAAAATGTGTTTTTAACGTTTTATTGTCAACTTGAGGAGAAAATGACTAGCTAGTCATTTTCTGTTCTGGGGTAAAAAGAGAAAAAAGAAAAAGTAAATGCAAACAAAAATACTAACGTAACTTAATTTTTTGTTAGTTATTAACTCTTCTTTTGGATTAAAATTTGCTTTAAGTAGATAGATTACATGTAAACAAAGAGGACTGACTACAATGTAAAGATACGAAGTGAGAGATGCACATTCGTTAGTGATTGAATTAGGTTGGATGTTATCGTATATTACTAAATTTTCTTTGTCAGACACTTACCGATGAATGTGATAAGAAGGAGTCAGATTGATTGTTATGCCAACATTTCAAGAGCCTCTGACGTACCTTGTGTCCCCTGACAACAGTAAGATACCCCCCCCACCCCCTAATGTTATTTCAGAAGGCAAACCTGTAACAGAAGTTTTACAAAATGTACACTGCCTTTAGTGAATTTTGGATTTCCTTTTATTCCTCGTTTCGACGAAGTAAAAAAAAAAAAAAGGAAAAGAACGAAAAGTATTCCCATCCTACACAAGATGTTAAACCATCTTCAGACCAAGTTATAAAAATTGTAACAATTCAATTATGAGCCAGTGAAATTAAAGTTTCCAAGTATAAGGGAAGTTTTATTGTTACCAGAAATTCTATGTTGCATTTTCACAGAAATATCTTGTTTTCCGACTTACTGAATCCAAAAATAAAAAGAAATTCCTGTCTGCGAACACAGTAACTGCCGATTGAGTTATGGGCACGAGATGTTATTTGTTCGTACAATGCGTTATTTTACGTATATTGGTGACCTTGTTATTTTCGAAGTTTTCCAAGTATTGATGACATTCGTTTTAACAAAGGTACATTTATGGTATTAATTTTCCTTCAGGTAATAACGGTAAAAGCAAGTACATAGTATAATATTGAGTTTGAGGAAGTTTTGGAAGGATTAAGGTCGTTTTCATTTGAAAAAAGAAAGAAGAGAGCCCCTTTTATTAGTTGTTTTGTCATTTTTGCTCTCATTAAAGAAAAATAAAAGTTTAAGTAAGGCTGTTAAAATAATGGTTCCATGCCTTATTTTAAAAAGTAAGATGTACAAAAAGAATTTGACACCCTGGTCGATAATGCAAACAAAGAATTATTGTTTTATCGACCACAAGCCTGATCTCTCTTATAAATCATTGTTATATATTGATTAATAATAACAAGATAAAATCTTACGGTCATTTCAGTTTCATTGTATCCACATATTACTTGAATATAATGATACTATCTATCTTAATGGAATTGTATAGAACTTTCTTTTTAAATAATTTTTTTATCAGTGCAACCTACAATATTCATATTACTTATGAAAATTTAAGTAAATAACTCTAGAATTCATAGGACTAAGGTTGTCTATAACAAACAATATTATACCACAAAACTGGAATGTAACGAATAGTCCGAAAGACAATCGGACAAATGGTTGCCTGCAGTGTTGCCAGGTTTGTTTTTTTACAACACAAGTAATTTTACAGCTAATTCTTTTCTAAAATGTATTCCTTCATTGGAATATTGTTTTCTTTTTGTTAACAATTATTTTTATTCATTAAAAAAAAAAAAAATTCAAAATAAAGCAATTTGAAGGGACTTCTAATTTCAAAATGTCGGCACTTAAAAATTCTCAAGGGAGTCTAAACTTGATAGTGGGGTAAACCTATCATTATTCGCACCAGATTTGTTTTGTACAGTAAGGGGTTGAAAATAAATCAGCAAAATGATAATTATTACAAAAATGTTTATTATTTATTTTTCTACTGTACTCAAATTTCAATTAATTATCAAATTATCTTTTGGGATAAACACAGCTACTTGTAATCGGTTCTGAGTAATAAAGCCGATATTACGAAGCGTGAAAAAAAAAAAAAAAAAAAAAAATATATATATATATGTATACATTCAAATGAAATCAACTAATTAATAAAACAAAATCCACTAAGTTTTTGCTCTTCCTCTGAAAGCAATCCGCGGAATTGGTTGAGAAACAAGAGGTGTCTTACTACTACTTAGTTATTGTGACTTTAACTGGCGAGGTCATATCGCCTACTACCACCGCGTTCTTTCGTCACACTGGTGGACATGAGCCCGACCCTACTGTGGAAATCCTAAATTTTGCCTGCCTAAATTTTTATTCACCTAAGATGTCTTTAACGAGTTCCTGACAGAAGTGTCTACTAAGGGGCTTCCAAATCTTCATACAGAACTGCGTGTTGAATCATTCATTATTTCAGCGATTTTCACCCCCTCTTTGACTGATTCGGTCCTTGGACCATGGAATATTGGTCTAAGAACAATTGATCCGGTGTGTGACAAGAATTACGTTCTCCTTGTAATAAACGTTGGATGACAAGTTTGAGTTTCAATGAGCACATTCACGAGCTAACATCCAAGATTTTGCAAGTTGTTCATGGCCAAGCCAGACGAGTAGTTGGGCGAAACCAGCTGTCTATGAAGGCTATATATACTAGCTGACCCGACAGACGTCGTTCTGTCAAAAGCTATTGGACTGGATTTTTTTTTTTTTTTTTCCACTTGGAACCACAGCTAGTTCCTACTTAAGAACGCCGGGCACCTTAGATAGTATGCGCCTTGCAACTCATTCAGCATTAATGCACCCCCGCCCCTCCCTTCCAAAAGGGTCACAGCCAATTTTCAAATATTGCTTTTGAAACTACTATTAAGGTATATGCTTGCCCCCCCCATACCCCCCTCCCATTGACAATTTTGAGACGTCACATATCCTTTTTTTGTTTTTGTCTTTTGAGAATACTACATGTGAAATTCCATGACAATCCGATCATCTGTTAATGACCTATCAGTATCTTTATATTTACGCCTACTCCCCTCCACCCGTTCAAAATTTTGAGATGGCACGTACCGTAGTTTTCAATTTGGCCTGTAAGAATACTACATGTGAAATTCCATGACAATCCCATCATCCGTTAAAGACCTATCACTATCTTTATATTAGGCCTAGCCCCCCCCCCCCCCCCCCCTCCCATTCAAATTTTGAGACTTCATACATCCTATTTTTAAATTTGGCTTTTTAGAATACTACATGTGAAATTCCATGACAATCCGACTATTAGTTAATGAGTTACCGAATAAAACGAAACAGTAAGTAAATGACAAAGATGAAAACGAAAGATAAATCGAAGAACTTGCCAGAACATTGCCAGAAGCGAAGATTTAAGAACAACCAAAAAAATAACACGCACTAAAAACTGAATAAAACGAAACAGTAAGTAAATGACAAAGATGACAACCAAACAACCAAAGATAAATCGAGGAACTTGCCAGAAGCGAAGATTTAAAAACAACCAAGAAAATAACATGCACTAAAAACTGAATAAAACGAAACGGTAAGTAAATGATTTTAGGGTGTCTGAGATCGATTCACTTGATCAATTCATTGTTTACATCGATCTTTACGACCCCAAAACATCGATTCTTCGATTAATCTATCTCAGATCGCCATCCCTAGAATTAACAGCTAAAAACTCTTCATAAGAACCTTCCTCGGACTTCAACGAATATTTGAAAAAAAAAATTAGCCGAATTGGTCCAGCCGTTCTCGAGTTTTGCGCTTAGCAAAATTAGTCATTCATTTTTATTATATAGATAGTACAATCAAAGTTGTTTCAAAAAAATTGGTCTAGTGGTGGTTTGTGATAATGAATGTTGAAGATTAGATTGGAATCCCCTGGATCTCGAATGTATACTCTGAGGTTTTTCAAACGGTGCTTAGTATCAAAAGTTCAAGACGTGCAATTTTTAAGAAAGTGCACGTAATTTTTTTTTTAATTTGGATTTCTAAAGAGATGCCATCTTGTCTTCTAAATTTTGCAAAAATATAAAATCTAATCCAAAGGTTTTCAAATTATCTTAATGGGCCAACAGGGAAAATTAAATGAATAGAATTTAAGAGAACAAATATGTAGTTTGGGTTTATTATTTTTAAATTATCTACTTTATAAAATAAAAAAAAAAAAAAATTGAAAGAAACAAAAATCAAAAGAAAAACTCTTAACCCTTAACTGGTGACGTGGATTTTTTGTAACGTAACTGGTGACGTGGGGTTATCTATACCCAGAACTTTTCCCCTTTCCCACGAGCTTAACTTGCGGGGTAAAAAAAATATTCTAATTTTAATTAATTTAGTGACATGTATTTATGACCTCAAAAACATTTAAACACAAAAAAAAATTTCTAGGGCCCCAAAAAAGTTTTTTATAAAACTTGCCAATAAAAACCAATTTAAGCTATAGAGTTGCTAAAAATCCCAAAATATAATTTGCAACACCTTTTGGAATAAAAATTGCAGCAATACTCTATTATTTAAATATAATAAAAGTAAAAAAAAAAAAATTAAAAAAAAGTTAATTTTGAATTAAAATTCCGACACATCATTCAGCACATTCTTTACAGACTGGAATCATACAACTTCCACATATTGGCACTTTGCAACCATTGCAGACTTTTTTGTTTATTTTGTTAGATCCTCTGAGGCACTTCTGGCATCTTCCGGTTTTTTCCATAGTATTTAGTTACCTTTTTTTTTACTTTTTTTGGTAGAGGTTCATAAGATCAGACCCAGACGAAAAATGTGAGTCTAAAGTACGCGGCAGTGAAGTACTTGCCATTACCGATGGAAATTCGTCATCAGTCAATTCTTGTTCTGAATCAGTTTGATGATCACTAACATAATCACGAGATACATCTTCATCACCACTGCACTCACTTTCTCCTTCAAGTATTGACCATCAGAAACGTTTTTTTAGATGCCATAACAATAAAATTATATGTAAAAATTATTCATAAAAAGTAATTTATAAACACAGTAGATAATACCAAAAACCCACAGAAAAAATAATAAAATAAAAAAATCGCGAAGTGCAAAAAAGTTACGTATCTGGTGACGTGGGGTGTAAATTACCCTGAACTTACATTTATTTGGAGCTGACACGAAATAACACACTAGAGAATCAAAATAATACACTAGGCAAGGAGGGCATAGACCGACTGGAAGGTACCTAGTCGGACAACAAGTTACCCCCAACCCTCTGGCGCCAGTGGTGAATCATAGTTTTCGCTGGGTATCACACACCCCACGTCACCAGTTACGGATTAAAACTATATCAATTTTTTTTTTCTGTTTTATATTTTTGGCCATTCTTTAAATTTAAGTTATATATTTCTGGGCATACATCCGGTACATATAAACAAACAAGGTACCTTCTTTCCGGATCAATTTCACCGTCAATTTACTCCTATTTAGTTCATCACAACTTAAGCCTAAACACCACTGTCCATCTACTCAGACCGTCTCACCTCCACCCAGGCCTCCAGTCGTCTCTACACACACTAAAAAACAGCTGATGGCCGTGTTTTGTTTTTTTATTCATTTGTTTTAAAAGAAATTTGCTTTTTATAGAAAAATGAATATAATTAATTTTTTTATATTAGTAATTTTAATTGTGTGTATTTTTTTTGAAGGTAGTACATCACACGAGTTGGCATGGAGCCTTCTTTGTATTCTTATAATATTTGAATTTATGATTATTGTATCATCTTTTGAAGGTAGTACATCACACGAGTTGGCATGGAGCCTTCTTTGTATTCTTATAATATTTGAATTTATGATTATTGTATCATCTTTTGAAGGTAGTACATCACACGAGTTGGCATGGAGCCTTCTTTGTATTCTTATAATATTTGAATTTATGATTATTGTATCATCTTTTGAAGGTAGTACATCACACGAGTTGGCATGGAGCCTTCTTTGTATTCTTATAATATTTGAATTTATGATTATTGTATCATCTTTTAGACGAACACCAGTTTGATGTAGCTGTTTTGTTTCAGGACTGTTCTACGATGGTCACAACGTGATGATGGCTGCGCCGTGCTTCGCTCTGCTCGCCCAGACAAGTCCAGCTCCCTGCTTGTATTTTTAACATTTTCTTATTCAATTTCAATTCAATTAATTAAAAAAGAAAAGAGAAGAAAAAAAAAAAATAGAAATCAAATAGTTGCTCATTTGGGTTAGTTTTAACAGTGTTCCTAAATATATAGCGTTGTGAGTGTTTTTGTAAGTAGAGAGGGAGCCGTTTTTGCCAAAAAGGGATGGATCCTTCGAGTACGAGCAGTGAGAACGGCCAAACTCGGAAGGTGATCACTGCCCCATCTCTTAAGCGAGCCAAGGACTCGTCCTCAACCCCACTCAATCAAAGGGTAAGGATACAGGATACCTTTTTAACATTTTCATTATTTATATATTTATATTTGTCTATTCATGTCATCTTGAAATGTATTTTGTTCTTAACTTTTAACTAGCAGTATACACAGCGTTGCCTGACAGTTACTTCGCGTCTATAAGAGAAAACTGCTGAACCCTATATTAGAAAAAATTTTAATTTAGGGGTGCTTATGGGGAGTTGATATAATTTTCAAGGATGTGAGATGAGTTCAATAAATAGCTTGATACACTTGGTGATAGTTTTGATTTCAAGAATGGTTGTTCCTGATCCATTCTGCACAAGATGTGAACTGATCGAGAGAACGAGGCTACGCAAATGTGAAGAGTATTCCCATGAAGAATTTTTCATGGGGCGTTTCTCAGCTCAGAAGAGTTGAAGAAACAGACTTTCGTAAAGATAGTGGGCATTTCAGAGTCAGCGAGGGGCTGTTGTACGGGTTTTCAGCCTTTCGATAAAACACGGTGCAAAAACCGCCCCCTACAAGCAATCAATTCATAATAAGGTAATTTGGAGAACCTAGAGGTCGGAAAACATGAAATTGCGTTCAAATTGTTGACCGCATACATAACTCCCCAAGTATTTGGTATGGCTGGGGAAGTACGAAACGTTAACGAGAGAGCCGTCAGAAATGATCTCTGCTGATATAGAGCCAATCGGAAAGTGTGGGGTGCTTCCAATGGCAAGTTTCGTAAACAGATTCGGTGTTAATCCTAAAATATTTTAAGACAATAATGTAATTTTTCATAGCAGAGAGCAAAAAAAAAAAATAGGTTTACAAACCTGTGGTAGATTTCGGATTTACTTCCCATCTGTATGAAGTATAGGGGACGTTATGGAATTGGTCAAAATTTCTTTGCTGAGTTTTCAACGGAATTCCATGTGTTCCGACCTCCAGATTCCAAATATGAAAAACAAATCTGTGTGTGTCTGTATACTCGATAGTTGCCGATAGAATGATGTATCGACACGAAATTTCATATTTTAATTTAGAAACCCCATAAGGACAACATATAAATTTTCAGCGGAATCGGCAGATGGATGGGGAGGATCGGAGGGGGCCTCAATTCAAAAACTGACATTATTGCAGAGATATTGTGAAATAATTCAAATGGACTTGAAAAATGAAATAAAACTTGTTTATTTAATATATTGTCTAATTTCACTAACTATATATACATGGGAGTACTTTCGGTATTTCTACCATCCTCAGCCAAAAGCATAAGAGATAAGACTAAGTTAATTTTCAGAATGTCAGCCTCTCGAGGAACCCATTACCCTCCCTACTGGTGTTCCCCATGACGTCAGACATTCCTAACTAAGCTAAATTGTCAAGCTGTGAGATATTTTATGACAAGGCGGTCCCCATATTTCAAATGTGTGACCCCTTCTAAGGTCTAGGTAATATTGTAAACTATAATGCATTGACAATGACCAGTCGAATAATATAACATTAACAAATCAAAAATAATTGGTTCCAGTTACAACTTAATTAAAATTATTATACTGTAAATTATATAAATTTATCTATTGGCAAGATTCAGATAAATCATATATCTATATATATATATTGGTAAATTCTATGTATATTTAAACGTACCTGTGCACATCGACTGGAGGGTTATATTATTGGTGACAGTAAAGGGGAATATTTTACTGTCACCAATAATATGACCCTCCAGTCGATGTGCACAGGTACGTTTAAATATACATAGAATTTACCAATATATATATATATATATATATATATATATATATATATATATATATATGATTTATCTGAATCTTGCCAATAGATAAATTTATATAATTTACAGTATAATAATTTTAATTAAGTTGTAACTGGAACCAATTATTTTTGATTTGTTAATGTTATATTATTCGCCTGTTCATTGTTAATGCTTTATACCTAGATCTTAGAAGGGGTCACACATTTGAAATATGGGGACCGCCTTGTCATAAAATATCTCACAGCTTGACAATTTAGCTTAGTTAGGAATGTCTGACGTCATGGGGAACACCAGTAGGGAGGGTAATGGGTTCCTCGAGAGGCTGACATTCTGAAAATTAACAGTCTTATCTCTTATGCTTTTGGCTGAGGATGGTAGAAATACCGAAAGTACTCCCATGTATATATAGTTAGTGAAATTAGACAATATATTAAATAAACAAGTTTTATTTTATTTTTCAAGTCAATTCAAAAACCCCAATAACTCGATGTAATGAATGTATCGACTTGAAATTTCATATTTAAAGTCAAAACCCAATGCGATATCGGCTGATGGGGAGGGGGGGGGGGGGGGGGGGGGCTCAATGCAAAAACCCCAATAATTGCCGAGTTTATCGACACAAAATTTAGTATGAGGATTTAGGAGCCCCTATGTAAGTCAATATTATTATATTTGCCACCAAAACATGTTACAAACCTTCCGCTATAAAAAAAACTATGATCACGTGACCATAGGTTGCACTATCATTGGCTGCAGTGAAGATTACTTGATGTGATCCTAAAACTGCAAAAAGCAGGTTGATATGTGTAATGGAAATGGACTGATTGGTATTTTTCTTGTGCTAGAAACTACAATCTATTCTATGATGTGCAGGAGTGGATGCATTGATTTCCGCAGTGCACCATCTACTGAGTGCATCTCTATCATGTTGTCTATAGCTGCTATGCATCTATTCCGAGAGGGCTAAAGCAAATTGCAAACTCCATGGTAACCTGGGCCGGATGTTCAATGTCGGACGTGGGGCTGAGTTGGGTGCTTTTACCTGATAGACTGTTGAGGGGGTCCCCCCGTTTGTTGTATATAACAGGAACATGATATGTGTACTTCCATAACCGGCTTGGGAACACATAATATGTGACTATGTCATCTATGGACACATATGGTAATGACTCACGTGACACAGGTTAACTATATAATAATAACATCTCAGTGTAGAGACTTATGGGTGGTCCGAATAAAAACAAGCTAATGCTGTTATTAGGATGTTTACTAGTATTTACTAGACTTAGGTAAATAAGTATGTATATACTTATATTAGTCATAATCAATGCTCCGTTTTGGTTAGTAAATACTACATGGTGTAGTAAATGCTAAAAATATTTGATTCAGGATACACGTATATTTCGTGTTGAAATATTCATTTTATCGGGAGTTATCGTGCTCACAGACACACACAGATACATTTTGCCGATTTGGCTGAAACTCGTCAGGTGTCGTCTTTATTGGGTCCTTGATCCACATATAAAGTTTCATGTCGAAACGTCATTACATAGGCAGTTATTAGTATTTTTTTCAGTACAAACCCCCTCTCCTCTGGCCCTAGGGTAAGAGTCTTCGAGTATCTAACATTTTTTCACTTACCAGATAAAAAACTTAGGAGCCTAATTATTGTTGTTTTTCTTGTACCATATTTGATGAGGGAGGATTGCGAGCAACGTGTTGTGAGCGGAGGAAGCTATCAACCAAAACCAGTTAAGACCATAACCACCCATCTTGGTTGTTAATCTCTGTAACCACTCAGCTTGGTTGGTAATCTCTGTAACCACCCCAGCTTGGTTGGTAATCTCTCGGTGTCTGGAAGATTGAAAAATTATATAAGAAACTTAATTCAAATTCATGAACGAGATGTTTCTGTTGTCTTCTTCAGCCTTTCGAAAATTTCATTTATTCTTCATCAGAGTGGGAATTACCAACTAATTTCGACTATACTTTGCGGAATATAATTATAATAACATTTCTAGTTGGCGCGCCGCCGCTTCAGTTTCTTCAAGCGTAACTAATAAAAAAAGTCAGGAGAATCATCGGCAATGAACTTCCCCAGCACGAATCATCAACCAAGTTTTCGGTCTCCCTTAAAAATCAATCAATGGTTTGGACTAAAAATGAACAGTTGACATACATACGGACTTGTTAGACCTAATTAAGTGTCGATACATTCGTTACACCGGCAGTTGTTAGGGCTGTTGTTGTTCTGAAGTAGGGCCCCCTCTTCTGACCCCCCTTCCCCTTGACCAATTTCGCCGCAAATTATATGTGTTGCCCTTATGACGATTTCAATTTAAATATGAAATCTCATGTCGAGTTTTGGGGTTAAGCCCCTCCCTATTCATTCTGATTTGACTAAGAATCAATAGATGTCGTCCTTATGGAGTTCTGGTTACGCATATTCCGTGTTAATAGATATATATATCGGGAGTTATCGTGTTTACAGACGCACACACAGACATACATTACTCTCTTTTTTCATTTTCAGCTGGGGAAGTAAAAAAAAAAATCGAAAATAGATCTAAAGGAAATTTTATGCTCTTCAATTTTGTTCCTATAATTTTTAATGTATCTAAAGTAATTAGGGAGTAAATACATAAGTAAAAAGGTTAATATGAGAAAGTGGCTCACACTGTGAGAGCAGAGTTGGTACAGGAAGCAGTTCCCAAAGCAAAGTGGCCCACGTTGTAAGAGCAGAGTTGGTACAGGAAGCAGCTCCTAAACCAAATTGGCCCACATTGTAAGAGCAGAGTTGGTACAGGGAGCAGCTCCTAAACCAAATTGGCCCACATTGTAAGAGCAGAGTTGGTACAGGTAGCAGCTCCTAAACCCATCAGTCTTCTTCAAAGATGTCTGGACGATTAATGTTGTACAATTTGACGGGGTTTACACTCTTTAGATCCAATCCACTTCCCCGTTACAGGCATTGGTATACTGAAAATTAAAGAAAATCGTTCGCAGGTCAAAAACTAGAAATTTCAAGTCGTTTTCGGCCTCTCATGCAATTCTTTTATCAATTTCGTTTTTACTATGTTATTACGATGGTAACTAGGTCATTTTCACACTAATAACAATCAAACATAGAATTTTAATTTTTTTCCTTTGGCCCTGTTGTACATGTTGTGGTCTGTTTTGAAATACCTCTTCTAAGTAGCTGCAGAAGTGGGGGAGAAACGTGTTGCAGGAAGGAGGGGTGGGGTTGAGGTGGGCTGGGAGGCCGGCCAGTGTTATGTCGTGTTCCGCCTTTACTCTGTGCTGTTCCGCTCCCCCTCTGTGCGCACTATACCAACTGTTCCGCCATACACAGTTCATCTCTGTTCCCCAACCTTCCCCATGTATGTATACCTCCATGTACCCTTCTCCTCATGTTTTTTGTCTTTCTGACTCTGCGCGCTCCTTCGATGCTATTGCCATCTCTAAAGGGCCTCCTAATTTCTGCCCAATGTTTTATTTTAGCCAGTTTTGCGCCATATTTCCGTCACCTGGATCCAGAAGGATCCTTACTCCACTTTTATTTTAGCCAGTTTTGCGCCATATTTCCGTCACCTGGATCCAGAAGGATCCTTACTCCACTTTTATTTTAGCCAGTTTTGCGCCATATTTCTGTCACCTGTATCCAGAAGGATCCTCACTCCACTTTTATTTTAGCCAGTTTTGCGCCATATTTCTGTCACCTGGATCCAGAAGGATCCTTACTCCACTTTTATTTTAGCCAGTTTTGCGCCATATTTCTGTTACCTGGATCCAGAAGGATCCTTACTCCACTTTTATTTTAGCCAGTTTTGCGCCATATTTCTGTCACCTGGATCCAGAAGGATCCTTACTCCACTTTTATTTTAGCCAGTTTTGCGCCATATTTCTGTTACCTGGATCCAGAAGGATCCTTACTCCACTTTTATTTTAGCCAGTTTTGCGCCATATTTCTGTCACCTGGATCCAGAAGGATCCTTACTCCACTTTTATTTTAGCCAGTTTTGCGCCATATTTCCGTCACCTGGATCCAGAAGGATCCTTACTCCACTTTTATTTTAGCCAGTTTTGCGCCATATTTCCGTCACCTGGATCCAGAAGGATCCTTACTCCACTTTTATTTTAGCCAGTTTTGCGCCATATTTCTGTCACCTGTATCCAGAAGGATCCTCACTCCACTTTTATTTTAGCCAGTTTTGCGCCATATTTCTGTCACCTGGATCCAGAAGGATCCTTACTCCACTTTTATTTTAGCCAGTTTTGCGCCATATTTCTGTTACCTGGATCCAGAAGGATCCTTACTCCACTTTTATTTTAGCCAGTTTTGCGCCATATTTCTGTCACCTGGATCCAGAAGGATCCTTACTCCACTTTTATTTTAGCCAGTTTTGCGCCATATTTCTGTTACCTGGATCCAGAAGGATCCTTACTCCACTTTTATTTTAGCCAGTTTTGCGCCATATTTCTGTCACCTGGATCCAGAAGGATCCTTACTCCACTTTTATTTTAGCCAGTTTTGCGCCATATTTCCGTCACCTGGATCCAGAAGGATCCTTACTCCACTTTTATTTTAGCCAGTTTTGCGCCATATTTCCGTCACCTGGATCCAGAAGGATCCTTACTCCACTTTTATTTTAGCCAGTTTTGCGCCATATTTCTGTCACCTGTATCCAGAAGGATCCTCACTCCACTTTTATTTTAGCCAGTTTTGCGCCATATTTCTGTCACCTGGATCCAGAAGGATCCTTACTCCACTTTTATTTTAGCCAGTTTTGCGCCATATTTCTGTTACCTGGATCCAGAAGGATCCTTACTCCACTTTTATTTTAGCCAGTTTTGCGCCATATTTCTGTCACCTGGATCCAGAAGGATCCTTACTCCACTTTTATTTTAGCCAGTTTTGCGCCATATTTCTGTTACCTGGATCCAGAAGGATCCTTACTCCACTTTTATTTTAGCCAGTTTTGCGCCATATTTCTGTCACCTGGATCCAGAAGGATCCTTACTCCACTTTTATTTTAGCCAGTTTTGCGCCATATTTCTGTTACCTGGATCCAGAAGGATCCTTACTCCACTTTTATTTTAGCCAGTTTTGCGCCATATTTCTGTCACCAGGATCCAGAAGGATCCTTACTCCACTTTTGGTCGAAATTGAGGTTTATGCGCTATCTGCTGAATTCACTTCCTTGTTTCACTTTTATTGCAGACCTATTCTTAATGTAAATTATGCTCATTTTTTGTGATATTACAAAATGTTTTGCTAACTTTCTTAATCTACACCTGCGTTTAAAATAATAATAATTATTTAAGGCTCAACAGTAATCTCATCCTTTCAAAAAAATTAATTCATTAAAAATAAACGGAAAACCCGAATACGAAAAAAGTCAAATATAAGCCAAAAAGCAGGATAAAGTCTAAAAAAATGTTGTGTCTAAAGGTAGCAAAACATCAACCTTTTGAGGAAAAGACCATCGGAACAATTCACTGCAAAAAATAAAAAAACAAACTTGTTTTTGAAATATTAGTGGAACTTCCACTTTAGTGAAATAGACAATATTTAGCTTTAGTGGAATAGACAATATTTCAAAAACAAGTTTGTTTTATTTATTTATTACAAGTTTCCACAATATGTCCGCGTTCCTCAACTTGAAAACTGACTGCAACACAAGCTTAACCATGGATTTGTTCAAGAATTATAAAGAAAATTTGCAAAAACCGTGGTCGTGGTGTGGGGCTGGGGCGCTTGTCTGTTTTGCCGTCTATAATGTAATGAGATCGCCCGACACTGATTTTAGCTAATTTATTAATAAATAAATAATTTTTTATTTTTAGATAATTGTTTATATTTTATTTATTTATTTTATTTTAAAAACAAACCTCTGCAATACATTTATATCCTGGAATCTTCTATCGTAAGTCCAAACAATATTACGTACAAAATTGTGAAAATTTATATCCTACCTTCGCGTTCTGCAGTCTGGTAAACATGAAGTCCACTAGTCCTTGGGGTAGGCCTCATCAAACAATTGGTTCGTCACTTGTGGACGAAGGATCAAAACGATCGTACTCCCAGAAACTTGACCAGGGATCTCTCGTCTTCGCCGCATCTAGTCCAAAGTCCTTCCTGCTACAGCCGATGCACCTTCCCTTCTTATCCTGCAGTTCAGATTCGTTGTTTCTTAAATAATAATTATTTATTATTATTATTACGATAATTATTGTCGTATTCCGTTGTTCGCCGATCCAATGACTGTTGCATCTGCGGGTATTAAATACCGAAATATTCTTTAATAAAACGATCTCAAAATGTACGTTGTTCTGATGACATTTTTTGAGAACGGGAAGACTGAAGAATCGTCGCTACTCCCGAAATCTTCGGTTCAAAATATCATTGTTCGCAATTGGAAGAAATAAAGATAATTTCTCATTATAATAACTCCAAGTCAAGAGTTTAAATATAGAGGTCGATTCAATATGTTCTGTAGAAAGAAGACTTTGACGTGAGAGGGGAAAAAAATAGTTAACATAAAGAACAAATAAATTATAGATACTGATGATACAAGTGCTTCCTAAAACGTCTGATAGGTTTTTTTTTAGTCCTTAGGTTTTTTGTCTGGGTGGAGAAAGACCTTGAGCATGCCGTCCTTCGGCTGGTACGTTAAGCGATGGTCCCCAGGCTGTGCGATGTCAGGTACTCGTTAAAGACCCCTAACCTAGGTGAATAAACCTAGATAAGCAAATTTTAGAACTCCCACAGTAGAATCTGGCTCATGTCCACCAGAGTGACGAGTGTCCTGGTAGTAGGCGATATGACCTCGTGATTAGAGCCCGGGAATACATGACTTTTAGGAGATTATTTATGTTTTTGAAAACTAATAATTGTGTTACAAGAGAGGTGTGGACTGTTTGTTGATTGGGCCCCCCTCCTATTGCGGCAGTGGCTTGACATTGAACTGCAGGATCCATTGTTTGCAGAGACTAGAAGACGACAGAAATCTGATATCTGCTACAAAAGAGAAGAAATATTATATACGTATAGAAACTTTTGTATCCTGTATCTAACAAACAAAAGTAAACAAAGTCTGTGTCTTTGTTGACTTTATGTGATTTTCTTTGTTTGATATGATACAAAGGGACCACCTCCTTTCTCAGTTTAGCCTTGTATAGTATTTTTTCTTGTTACATATTATAAAAAACCAAGCATTGATTGTTCTCATTGGTAGGTGATGCGATGATGTGGTGGGTATTGGTTGGTTCACTTGATTGCTGTTTGGGTCGCATCCAGCTGGTTTCCTGTCTAGCATCCTCTTCCTGGGGGGGTGTTCTCTTCTATTGTATTCTAGACACACTCCCTCTTGTGTGTGTGTGTGTGTGTGTGTGTGTGTGTGGGGGGGGGGGGGGGGGGGAGGGGGAGTACCTCTCTAACTTGAATTATTTGTAATCAACTAAGTCTTTGTTGATCTTTCACCAATTTACCTGAACATCAATGAGTGTTTTAATCAGGGACTTCTCATTACTCGTACGAAATTTCGTGTCGATAATTTTGTATCAATTAATATCGACTATTATTAGCATTTATAGGTTGACCACAATCTGGCTTCCCCCCTTCCATTGGCCGGTTTTCGGATATAAGGTTTCATGTATGTAGCTACATTCATTAGAAAAGATGTCGGCAGTTACTTTTTTTTTATATACCTATATATTTTTTTTATTGATGCCGCCCTTCTGGGATTTTTTATACACATATAAAACTTCATGTTTGATGTATTCGGTTATCTTGTCCAATGACAGACAATCATCAAATTGTTTTTTTTATTTTTGGTTTCAGGTTTATGGAAAACATGAAAATCAAGTGAGAACTCAAATTTGTCATTCACCACAATAACTCTCGACAGAATGACTGTATATATCCATAAGCCTTTAAGGGCGACACATATTCAGCCAAATCGATCGAAGGGAAGGGGGGAAGTTCAACACAAAATCCTTAATGATTGCTGAAGTAATAAATGTATCGATATGAAATTTATTATGTGGATTCAGCAGATGTCGCTATCGATTGGTTTAGAGCGAGAGCGATGGCTTGATATGGACGTCGATTGTCCAACATTATGGTAGAGAGCTATGGAAGGCGACCTTGCTGTTTCTGTATTTGCCAACAATGGCTGGGTACTTGGTGCTGTCGAAATTCAACCGGTCTTGATGTGAAACACCGCCCCACACACATCTGCTACCCAAACACGCTAACCACTCACCTAAATTATATTTTATTACGTTACTTGTCCTAATATGTTCCCCAACAAGTACAAGCTGTGTACACAATTCCTGTGCATTTTGCAGTCCACTCATTGACATTGAACTTTACCAAATTCCTTATTTAAAATGTCATCCTTGAATCGAAACCAATGTTTCCTATTTCTATAGTTGAATGTTGCAGTTTGAGACAGGGCAGTCGGTAGTGGGAGAGAGGCAGGGTTGTCACGTCTAAAGAATAAATTGCCTCAGGGGGCACGTAACCTTTTTTCCTCATTTTAAACAAAAATTTCCCAAAATTTCTTCATGTTTTGGAATTAAGAGGGTTAAGAGGTTGCAAATATTAATAAATTGAAATAAGAACTCGTTAAGCGCATCATTTTACCGAATTTATCACAAAATAAATGATTTTCTTATACATAATAATGACAGATAGATAGATAGATAGATGATTATCACAATCAATAAAACAAAAATAATTCAAAAACAATTATTTGTACAAACTTATCTTGGTTAAATGTTTTAAACATATTTCAGTAATATCAAAATTGGTACAATTGCGTCCTACCTCAGATATAAATTGTTTCGCACGGAGAATTCCAGCTAAAGTGTCTGGAATATATTTCCCTGCAAATAAAGAAAAATGTAAATCATTTACAGAATCGAAAAGAACATAGGAATTAGAGTTTCTGGGGTTCTTGGTAATTTTGTGCAGCCTTGAGTTGCACAGATGGCCAGCGAATGGCAGATACATTTAGACACCCAGAGATTTGGAGTTGCTCCCTTTAACAATGACTGAGAAGCTCCACCATCGCCAAATCCAATCCATTTGTAGTTGATCTCATGGCTTATGAAAAATAAAATTAATACTTTATACAATTCTTCTGCGATTGGATCTGGAACCTGACGCAGATTGCTAAGCTTTTTACAGAACCAATATCGGTCGTCTCGTCAACGATTATTGACAATTTTTTAGTCTTCATTATTGACAGTAAATAGCTATTCGAGACTTTCTTTCCCTATGACGTTTTTTACTACACCACAACATTTTGTTCGATTGTACGTAAATGTCTTTAAGGACACCAGAATCTGGTGGAAGATCACGAACCTTTTTTTTTCAAGATGATCAACGGCATTAAATGCATTATTATGCTGAGCAATGAACGAAGTTAGCCTAATTTTGGCGGTTTTAACTTTAAAATTGTTTGTTTTAAATGTATAGTGAGCATTTCAGACAACGACGCTTGCGATTTTATCGCTTTGCTGTTATTTACATGTTTATTTGAATGTGCATGTTTTAGAACTGCAGAATATCCGGCCAAATACGGGTCAGTACAAACTTTACAATAAAACGGATGAACTCCTTTCTTACTTGATTCAATCCAAGCAACTCCGATTTCCATTCTTCCCGATATGTATGTGAATAACGACTTGCCATCCATATCAATCACTGAAAATCACAGGGTCAGGAATGTACTGTGAAAGAATGGCATGGAAAGTGGTGATTTCCCTGGACAACGCCGGGTACTTCAGCTAGTACTAAAATATATGGTCAGTGTGATTTACAAGATCGTTCCTGGGAAAACATCGTATCATATGATATGTTAATGTACTGAGGGAGGGGGGTTGGTGGGCGAACATGGGTGACCTTGACATGGTGTCTACCCAACCTACTTCAGGAATCTCAGTGTAGGCCGTCCTCCGTCCATCCCCAGTAATTCGTATCGGAGAACTATGTAGAAACACGAAATGGGTGCCAGGCGTACGGAAAACTTCCGAAGATGGACAATTGCGTGCGTTGTTGGCTAATTTGCTCATGAATTCGGACCCCTAGAAGCCAATCTGGAAGTAGAATGCGGTGGGGCTCAGTTTGTTTCATCTCTATTTTTATTTAGAATTCTCTGATCAATTGCTCTCCAGAAGAAAAATGTGTCATGTGGCCATAACAGGGCTTTCTTATACCAACCAAATTTTTACAGATCTCCCTACCTCTCCCCAATTCATTTCGAACTGGCGTTAGTGGGTAAGAAAGTAATGTGTTGACATTAGCGGTTTTCCTCGTTTCATTGTACAGCGATATCCTGGGAGTGACATTCTTATATCCAGTAATGGTAGTGTGAAATGAATTTGAGAGGGTTTCACAGTTTTCGCGTAAAACAAGCAACAAAAAAATTAAAAACCTAATTTTAGTACGGTTTTCGGCCTGTATCTCGCAAACCAGGCGGACTTCGAAAAAAGTATTCCGTATAAAATGTGTCTTTCAGTTTTCTCGTCAACTTTTATTTAAAGAAATTTTTGATTAACTCATAAATATAAGCGGCATCCTGTAAAATATACCTGGGTTCTGAATTAAATTGTCTTAATTTTTCGGATCAAATCTGACTTCCAGATGTGACATCTTAGGTTAGAGTACTCACAGTTTGCCATGACGTAGTCAGAAAGACGCACAGACTTCATCGCGAACAGAGCTCAGAGGATCTTCAAGTGTGAAATTACGCTGAGAAAACGCTGATCTTACATTTTCGTATGATCTTGCTTATGAAGATAAAAAGTGAACGAAAAAATGCTCTAATGTAATAATGATAATCGATATTGATATTCAAAAGACAAATACAACTGTCGATAATGGGAATTGTATGTTTTTTGTTGATGATATTGCGTACCTTGACTCTGTATTAAACATATAAATCATGAGTTACAGCCCGGTTTGTCTTGAAGTTGTTTTCGTACAGCCATTAAACGAATACAATGGATGATATCTTCTTTCAATATACGAGGACTGACGATAAGAAGTGAGGGCCTGTCAATGATAACAGCAGATACCTTTCGACTAAACTAGTCCTTCAGACTATCTTCAATGTCCAATTGTAGTACATGTACCGCCGAAGAGGGCGCTAAAGGCGGTCCCGGCCCTGGACCACGTAAATACCTAATCTATTACAGGACTCCCATGGTAGATCTTCCAAGGATGGGATAAGAACATTGAATACATAGGTCCCTAGGTGTCCACATCATACATTAAAATTTGAGGGGGCCGGTAGCTCAGTGATATGCTTGTTTGCCTTCTGAGCTCAAGAACGTGGGCTCGAAACCCAACCGAAGTCCTTACGCAGCGTGAACTGAATAGGGAATTTCACGTCGGTAGGAGCGTATTTTTTATCAAGCTGCGCATTTCTGTTTTCCTAGAAACGTTATATTTCCCAGTAGTATCCAAAAATTTTGTGACGATGAGCCGTTTAGGACCAAAAAAGCTAAAAATATTTGCTCTTTTGCTTTTAAAAAAACATTTGGCGGAGGAGGATGAAGAAATAAGAATACTGCAAAGTTGCGTAAACAGAAAAGCTATCAGCAATGTGTTTTTAAAACGAGAAGAAGAGGAAGCTTTCAATATATTGATTAACAAGCATTTGCTTGACGAAGAAGAGAAGTTTAAAAGCTATTTTAGAGAGTTTTTTTAAATATTGTCTTTTTCACAAAATATATATATTTTATGGGAGTACTTTCGGTATTGCTACTCTTCAACCACGACTTTTTTTATTAAGTGTTTCACTATATCTCCGCATAAAATGTTAAGATTTATTTTAGATGATGATTTGGGAGGGGGCCCCGCTGAGTACCTGTGCAGTGCCTAACAACTAGAAGGGAGTGTGTCCAGGTTGAGGTGGCCCCCGTCGGTGGGTGATGGATGGTATGTGATGTTGTACCTGGATCGTGGGAGCATACTCCCACAGCCAGCCTTGGTCCCACCTGTTTCAAAACATCGCATCACATCACAACAGGGGGAGGGGGGAGGATTGCATGCTCTGCTCAAGTTACCGGGTTCCAAACCCGGTCGAGGCCCTTAAATTGTCAATCTAGCACAGCTTGAGCACGCAGTCCTTCGAATGGGACTGTTATCGATGATGCCCTGCTTGTGCGATGTCAGGTCTATTCTAGATAAATAAACATGGGTAGGCAACATCTAGGATTCCTGCAGTAGAGATGGGCTCAAGTCCATGAGCGCTCTGGTAGTAGGCGAAATGACCTCTTAGTTGAAGCCCAGTGGTGTAAAAGAATAGACTAATTCTTGGTCCTTCCTACTCTGTGGCTCCCCTCTTCTCTTCACTGATGGTCCATGATGCTCCTAGCAGACGGTTGATGGGTGGACCAAGCTGCCTTGGGCGTCCTTTCTCCTTCTTCAGCTCTCCGGGGAGACTTTCCCTCCGTGTCTGTGGTCGGGAGGTCGGCAGGGTCAGTCCTGGCCCCCGCTCCACTCCCAAGACGGGCCCGCTTTCTCTGTAGAGCTCCTGTCTGGCAACTGCTCCCAAGAGCACCCTCCTTTTCTTCTGTACAACAGCTGGTCTCTGTGACCACAGCTGCAGTGCCCAGACAGACATGACATAGAATCGATATATTGATAAGAAATTTTATGTGTGAATACAGAAGCCCATTTGGACCATATCTTTAGATTTTCAGC
Organism: Aradus depressus; assembly: GCA_963662175.1. Lineage (NCBI taxonomy): Eukaryota > Metazoa > Arthropoda > Insecta > Hemiptera > Aradidae > Aradus > Aradus depressus. The sequence goes on along the minus strand of OY759226.1, from coordinate 672,250 downwards.
CAAAACAGGTCCAAGGGAAGGGTGGGATTAGAGGGGGTCAACTCCAAGGGAAGGGTGGGATTAGAGGGGGTTAACTCCAAGGGATCTGTCAAAATGGTTTCATCGATACGAAGTTTTATATGAGGACTGAGAAGTACCCGATCTAATGAATTTCAGCCAAATTGGGCTGAGTAAAGTGGGTTTAGAAGGAAAGTGAAAATTTAGTTTATTTGAAATAATTCGAGTAGGGGAAGTAGATTGTGGGTGACTGACCGAGGTGTTGTGTCTTTTGGCCTATTTCGGCTGGTCTGACCCAGCTGTTATGTCTTTTGGCCTATTTCGGCTGGTCTGACCCAGGTGTGAACAACAACATCCTCTTTCGGTCTATGAAGGTTACCAATATGTTTTATGTAACCAAGCTGGTTCTCAGTGTCAACGCTTCCCCTCTTTACAATCATCTTCGATGACCATACGTTTTTCTTGCTGATCAGCCGATACCAAGACAGACACACTGATACAAAATGAAAAAAAAAAATATTGGTTGAATCACTGGCAACGTACTTCCCTAGCTCGATAATTTTAAACAACCCAGTATTCGCTACACCAATCAATCGGTGTCTTACTCAGGATCTACTGCATTCACACATAAAATTTCATGTCGTTACGTTCATTCCGCAGTTATGTGGGTTTTAGCGTATCCGCTGTTTATAATAATTCCGTCGGTCCCACAAACATGTTTCACTTCCCCAGCAATATCAAGTAGAGGGGAAGTTTAGTCAAAAATTCCATGCAGATTTTCCCACGGAATTTCATGTTTCCCGACCTGCAGATTCCAAATTTAAAAAAAAATTGTTGTCTGTGTCTATGAACACGATAACTCCTGATAGCATGAATGTATCGACATGAAATTTTATATGTGAAATCAGGACCCTCTAATGACGACACCTATTGATTTTCAGGAAAATTGACCAAAGGGAAGGGGGGATTAGGGGGAAGGCTTATCTCAAAAATTGCCTATAGAATGAATGTATCGACATGAAATTTTATATGTGCGGCCTGAACCCGAGAGGCTTAACCAAAAATTCTAATAAGTGCCGTTGTAATGAATGTATCGACACAATATTTAGCATAAAGATTTGTGAGTTTGAGTATTGGTCGGCTGGTTTAGGAAGGGGAGCGAAAAGTTAATTGATTAATTCGTTCTGGGGAAGAACATTGCCGGTGGTTTTCCGACAACTTATTTTCGACAACGTCGGGAAACATGAAATTCCGAGAACTGCATGGAAGTTTTAACCGTTTACATAACTTCCGCTGTACTTAGTTAGCCGGGGAGGAAAACAAGTTTGTTAATGTAGATTTGAAAGGTGGAGGTTCCAACAAGCTGCGCTGTTCTGACAGACTGATGTCCATCATGACTGGAGTGCAGTTACATCAGCATTCATGCACCTCACCGCTCCAAGTCGTGACCATCTTAATCCAACTTTAATTAACTCACATCATTTTCCCATTTGGTGTTAGTTTTTTTCTAAATTAACTTGCTGTGATATTCATGGATAATGCCAAGTTGCGCCACTTGTTCTCCTCACCCCTTCTTCTCCACACCGACCTAGCAAAACCTCATCAGCAAAACTTTACGCGAAACGCTTCTCCTTCTTGATTAATGGTTAGTTGGCAGATGCCAAACCATAGGTACAGCAAAACGAGTTATCGTGTTCACAGACAGACAGCTTTTTTTTTAAATATTTGGAATCTAAAAGTTGGTAAACATGAAATTCCTTGTAAAACTCCGCATCGAATTTTTGACAAATTATATGACTTCCACTATATTCCGTGTAGGTGGGGAAGTAAAAATTGAGGTATGTCAGTGGATGATAAGGTGTATATAAAAAACTAGCAGTAATACCCGGCGTTGCCCGGGGAACTTTGACTTTTCTCCTAATATCTCTCATTCGAATCCTATTCAATTCTTCGACAGTACATTCATGATGTTATAATTTTTAATTATTCAAATGGAATAAGGCTTATAGTCCTTCAACGGCAGACATCCCAGCCAGTACGTACTTAAGAACGCTCGTGACCACAGCTAGTATCGGCCTTGCAACGGCGTACCACCTTAGCTAGTAAGTGCTCGGAACAGCTGGGCACCACAGCTAGTGTGTGCTTAAAACCGCTGGGCACAACAGCTATTACGTTCTTAGGAATGCTGCGCACCACAGCTAGTAAGTGTTCAGGAACGCTGGGCCACACAGCTACTCGTAGTATATGTCTGCGACGGCGGCCAGCCCAGCTAGTAAGTTCTTAGGACAACTTGGAACCACAGCTAGTTCCTACTTAAGAACGCCGGGCACCTTAGATAGTATGCACCTTGTAATCAGCTATTAAGTTCTTAGGAACGCTGGGCAACACAGATAGTAAGTAGTTATTGGGCACCGCAGCTAGTATGTGCCTTGCAACAGCGGATGCCCTAGCTATTTTGTGCATAAGAACGCTGCTGAGAGCTGTTATTAAACGTGCAACGGTGGACCTCCTAGGTAATACATGCTTAGGAAACCCACCCTATTAAAATTAGGGCTATATCCCATATTTAAGAATGCTCCATGTGAGATTCATGCTGCATCAATGCACCCCCGCCCCTCACGTCCAAAAGGGTCCAAATGTAAAATTTCGTGACAATCCGACCATCCGTTAATTAGCTAGCACTATATTTATACTTAGGCCCCCCACAATCCCCTCTCCCGTTCAATATTTATGGACGCCACATAGCCTATTTTTCAACTTGGCTTTTAAGAATACTACATGTGAAATTCATGATAATCCGTCCATCCGTTAATGCGCTAGAGCAATTTTTATGCTTAGGCCCCCCTTACAACCCCCCCTCCCGTTCTAAATTTTGGGACGCCACATAGCCTATTATTCAATCGGGGTCTAAAGGATGCTACATGTGGAGTACCATGAAGATCCGTCCAGCGGTTTGGGCGTGATGCTGGAGCAAACCCACAAACATACCCCGTTCCAGCTTTATTAATCTAGAAAATTATGAAGATCAGTGGAAGAGAACGGGGAATTAACAGATTGCTCAATTCAAAATCCCAATAACTGCCGATGTAATGAATGTATCAACATCAAATTTCGTATTTAAGATAAACATCCACTGCGGACATGACCAGTCAAATTTCAGCGATATCGGTTGAGGGGAGGGGGGAGTTCCGGGGTGGGGGCCCTTTTCAAAAATCCCAATAACTGCCGATGTAATGAATGTATCAACATCAAATTTCGTATTTAAAATTAAAATCCACTGAGGACATAACCTGTCAAATTTCAGCGATATCAGCTGAGGGGAGGGGGGAGTTCCGGGGAGGGGGCTCAATTTGAGATGCACAATGTTGCACCTTAGGCGACGTTATATATATATATATATATATATATATATATATATATATATATATATATATATATATTTTTCTTTTGTGAAATAGACAATTTTTTTTTTAAAAACACCTTTATTTTTGTTTTTTATTAAGTGTTTCACAATATCTCTGCAAAAATGTTAAGTATCATTAAGGTGTATATCTGTGGGGGGAGGGGGGAGTTCCAAAACTGATAACTCTTCATGGAATCAATGGTATTGTATATTCGGAGTCAGGAGTCCATAAGGTACTCATGAAATATCAACCGAATCGGACAAAGAAGAGGGGGGTCAGTGGGAGAGCGGAAACTTGAGGTTGCCCAAGTGGTAGCTACAGGTGCTTAGCACGTCTTGCGGCCACTCCCCCCCTCGCTGATTTTCTCTCCTTCCACTTCCACCAATTCTCCTCTATAGTGACCATTGTTCTCGTCAAATATGGACCGTATTTATTGTTGAGTTGTGTTTACCTCTCTGCGCCTTCAGTCACCTCTCCTGGCCCTCTACACCGGGTTAAGCAAGAACGTACCCACAAGTTTCATAGTAACGCGGAGCCATAATCCATAATGTTGAATACACAAAAATGGCGGATTTATGTATTTAAAGAAATGACTATGAGGATATCCGCCGTTGCCGGGTTAGTAACTTTGCGGTGGTTACTTAGATTATCTATACAATATATACATGTATACAACTTTTGTGTGGAATAGAAAAGCTATAAAAAATAAGTCTCCTTTTATTTATTTATATTTGATCGATGGACTCCACCCTTGACCTTTAACCGTTTTGGAGGAGATATGCTGAGTTTCTCAAGAATATATACAGGGTGTAACAAGTCGAGAGGGCGATACTTAGGGATCTTAAGTAAACTTAATTCTGAACAAAAAAGTTCCTATAAACATAGGTCCGCAAATGCTTTGTTTAAAGTTATAATCAAAAAACGCTAATACAACACTAATCACTTGAAAGTAAAGAGTAACTACAATAATTGTTCAAAATGTCATCCCTGTTGTCTTACACATAATTGACACCTCCGGGCAACTGAATTTATGCCTCTTGTTCCTGTCCTCTCATTTCGTCACAAGGGCTCTGAATCCGTTCAACCAGTTCTTCCCTACTGTTTACAGATTGCGAATAAACGTTAGTTTTTAACGCCCCCCAAATGTAAAAATCCATGGGCGTTAAGTCGGGACTTCTTGCAGGCCATCTTACTGGTCCAAAACGTCCTATCCATCTCCTTGGATAATTTCTGTCCATCTAATCACGAATGACTCTGCCATTATGTGCTGGGCATCCATCCATTTGAAACCAACTATGTACTCGCAGGTTCAATGGGATATCCTCGAGGATGTCCACTAGATCATTTTCCAATAGATTTAGCATTGCACCCGAATTGAATCGGGCAGGAAGAAATATTGGCGAAAGGAGATAGAGGTGAACATTCGCGGCATTTTTTGCAAAACTGATTCACAATTAGATTAGTTGCATTGAAATAGAACCCAACATTCATAAACATGAATGGTATTGAACTTTGAACCCTATTCAGATCCTAATCCCTTATACAAATAGCAGGTATTTCTTTCTTTGCCCTGCAGTTTTTTGATTATAACTTTTAAACAAAGCATTTGCGGACCTATGTTTATAGGAACTTTTTTGTTCAGAATTAAGTTTACTATAAGATCCCTAAGTATCGCCCTCTCGACTTGTTACACCCTGTATACTGTTGTCATATCTTTCAGTGGAAACCGTCGTCACTGGCTGCTGGTCGAGTATTGTGGGGCTAGCGCTTTCGATGTGAAGACATTTTCTTCAAGCCACTGTGAATGTTGTATAAATATATTAAATAAATATAAAATAATTTACTTATAATAAAAGTTAATGTCCGAATACATTTTTTGCGTTCTGTGTTGATATAGTGGAAATACCAATAAATAAAATAAAATGATAGATAAAACACTTTTTTGAACACTTATATTGTCTAATTCCACAAACATATACTTAAATGTGTACCGGTTTCGGCTTACGCCATCGTCAGCAGAAGGTTCAACAATGTATGCCTGGCAAATATCTCAATTATTGTTGAACCTTGTGCAGACGATGGCGTAAGCCGAAACCGGTACACATTTAAGTATATGTTTGTGAAATTAGACAATATAAGTGTTCAAAAAAGTGTTTTATCTATCATTTTATTTTTAATAAAAGTAAAGTTCAGAACTTGAGGTAAAACCATTTCCTGAACGACAAAAATAAGAGGTGTGTCTTCTTTGAAAATTGGTATTGAGAATGGAAAACACAAACAATAAGTTCTATATTTTTGTTTATTCATTAACTTATTTATAATATTTTTGTATGATATAACGAGTAAAACAATTATTAATTTTCAAAAAATAAACAAAAATAAAACATTATTAAAATATTACATAGAATACTCGTTTCATTACTAATAAATATTTAATAAAATTGACTATAATGGTATTAATTAATTGGTCCTTCCTTTCTTTTAATTAATTTTTATTTAATTCAATTATAATTTTAGGTTTTTTTGGTAATTCCAGGGGTGCTGGAAGTGCTGGGAATGCTTGAAGTCAGGTTATCTTGGTAGTTCCAGTGGTCCTCAATAACCTACTGCGTCAGGCTTTCATTTGTCTATTTTGTGATTTGAAAATTTGAGAAATTACCTCAATAAAAACGTTCAAGTCAGACAATAGAAACGTCCTATGGTGTGTGATGAGGTAGTTAAAGAGTTAATTGATGTGTGGCACCTGTCAGATTTCACTCATGTTTCATAAGAGCACCAGTCTCCAGCCTCGTCCTGATAACATGACCAGATGGTCAAGACATATGGTTCTAGTTATCGCGGGAGAGCTGGGTCCTCACCAGGGGGCGGAGAAACCGGGGGGGGGGGGGGGGGGGGGGTATACTTATTTTTTTAGAGGCGCTAGTTTTTAGAAGAAACATGTAAAAGATGGAAGGAGTAATTTAGTTTTAAAGGAAATAATGTTTTAAGGGAAAATTAAAAAATGTATTAAAAGTTTGAAAAGTTAATTATTAATTCTGAAATAGCAAAGTGACTTTTAAGCTATTCAAAAGTATTATTTCACCTTTTAGAATATATTTTAGGGAACATTGAAGTGTTGTAGGCTCTTCGCTGGTTACCGAGATAGCAGATTCTTGCCTCCAATTAATTTTATTACTTACGTGTAGTTAGTTATTGTGACTCATGCTCATGCTTAAAGTACAGGCTCATATTATATATTATGTATGACCTTGTACTTTAATCTGCAGATTGGCGGATCGAAGATCCTGAACCTGGGGAGGTAGTGCCTCATCGTGCCGGGTCCATCGCTTACTATCCTGAACCTGGCGAGGTAGTGCCGGGTCCATCGCTTACTATCCTGAACCTGGCGAGGTAGTGCCGGGTCCATCGCTTACTATCCTGAACCTGGCGAGGTAGTGCCTCATCGTGCCGGGTCCATCGCTTACTATCCTGAACCTGGCGAGGTAGTGCCTCATCGTGCCGGGTCCATCGCTTACTATCCTGAACCTGGCGAGGTAGTGCCGGGTCCATCGCTTACTATCCTGAACCTGGCGAGGTAGTGCCGGGTCCATCGCTTACTATCCTGAACATGAGCCCGACTACTGTAGGACTCCATTTGGCTTATCCAGGTTTTGTTATCTAGGGTAGCGCTGGGGACTTTAACGATATCTGCCATTGTACAGGCTCGGAACAATCGCTTTAACAGCGCATCCGAAGAACGGCATGCTCAAGGGTTTTTACCTCGGATAAAAAACCGAAGAAAAACCTTCGAATCTATGTTTATAATTTATAATTTTGTTAGTTTAATTTTTTTTGGCTATTTTCTCTTGAACGATTGCAAATACGATGAAAATTAATAAGAATTGAATTATAGAGCATACATTTTCGAACCGGGTGTGTATTTCAATGTTTTACGCCTAATGATGTGCTGCGCGCTCAGCCATAGTAATTTCGGAAAACCACGAATTCCCTAGCCCATATCCTGCGATCCGTCTGCTGCAGAAACTTCGAAGTACATATTTCATCCGAAAATAAATTTCGGCTAAGTCCCTTATAGATTATGCTTTGTCCCGATTCGATATAGCCACTCGTTCAAAGGTTGTGAGGATGATATTTCCAATTTGGGACAGAGTAGCTGGTCAGATTGATTGGCTTTCCGCTCTGTATCGGTCCTGAGATTCGCTTTGGCAGCGTGAAGTCCGCTAACCCGATTTCGTACTTTCATCTTACTTTTTGACCATCGATGTGTTCATCTTCCCTCATCTCTGGTATTGTTTAAGAGATTTAACTTAAGCCCATTAAGGACGCTCCTAAACAGATATATTTAATTTTTTATTGCTTGTTTTAATCATATTTCTGTTGTTTTATGGATCTCCCGCTATTCCTCCATGATCGACTCAGCGGTGCTATCGGACAGCTGCTTCAGGTTTTGTAGGGGTAGGATCGGATCTATATCGAGCAGGATCGTTTTTCTGTCTACATCGATCACTTGTAGCCCTGCTTCACCTGAAGTATGAGGGTGGTTAGTTTCTTGCAATGCTGAGCGTTTCATTCCGGGACATTTCCCCAAAAGGACCTCCTACGTACACTTCCCTCTGTTTTAGAGAGACTTGTAATCTGTCAAAAGATATGAGAATTTTTACAAACTTCATGTTTCATGACTTTCCAAACCAGAAAATTACAAATCAAAATATAGTTTAATGACGGTGATTCCCCTATGATTCTTTTCTGTAAGATTAAGATGAGACAAAGTGACGGGCTATCTACAGGTACTCCCATGGACGGATGTGGATAGTAGGCAGCCCTGCTACCCGCCCTGGTCGATATCCGTCTCCCCGACTCTGCCGCCCCCTCCTCCAATAGCTCCTTTATATGGGCTATGTTCTGCGTTCCAGTTCCGTTTTATTGCCCCAATAAAAAACCACTTATACCATTTCGCTATCTAAACATACATCAAAGAGGAGGGGTGTTTCTAGGTTATTGCTAAGATCCTCTTTTACATTATGTGGTCCCAGACTGCGCAACTACGGCGCATTACTTGCGCATCCAGGCTATAACATTTACATATATCTACGTAACGTATGAAGCAAGAGATATTTTATTAGTTGTCAAAAAATGTGACACTGGGGAACCAGATAAACCAAAAATAATGACATCAGAAACCACTCAGTGTCGAAATATCAGTTTAATACGTCATATTATTTTCACAATTGATCTCATCATCAACGTTTTTGAACATATAACACATACTCCAACGTTGGCAACGAACCCTGGAGATCCTTAGCCAGCCACACTGGCCTCCACCGCGATCTGTCGTGAGCCACAGGTTGGCAGTTCACCACATGGTCTTCCAGGACATCCTTCTTCGAGGTATATAGAAACCTGTAGTACAAAAAAAATGTTGCTCTCCTTTTTGGGCTAAAAATCTATAATTGACTTACTTACATAGGGGCTTCTGATTTCTCATGCGAAATATTTTGTCCATACATTCATCGGCAATTAAATAGAGTTCTTGAATTTAGCCACCCTACTCGCGGAAAATTAATTGGAACCCTTCAATGTGTGACGTGATCACACTCCTCTTTAATTTTTTTTTGGGCCATAAAGGGTTTCAAACGTGGTATGTTTGGTTAATAACATGAAAAAGGTTCTAGATACTTACAAGAAAAATAAAAGACCTGAAATAAAGATGACGAAATTCCCCTTCAATGTAAGTCCTTTGAGTGTTTTCGCTGGGACGAACAGGCTTGACGCTAGGTTAGTGTCTTTTTTAATGGGGGATATTTACATCTGCAAGATGATTGAGACGGATTTTCATTTTTACATACAATATACTTAGATTTGATAAAGGTACAAAGTTGTGCCTAAATCTGGGAGTTGTGTGGTGGGCCGTGGTGGTAGGTGGAGGGAGCCCACGCGGCCCAAGTACGGCAAGCCGCGTACATATGCTGAGGCACCACGCGCAGGTGGGTGGCCACACTCAGGTTGTCTCCTCGCTAACCACCTCTTCCCTGCAGGCATTGTCCATTGTCAATGATGAGAGATATGAATGATTTGGGCATCAATAGCGAAAATATCTCTAATCGGTCGAGGAGGAGTCATAGAAGCTATACTATATATGCCTAGGTGATATGAGGTGATATGGCCGCCTGGCAACTTGGATGGTTCATCCTTTCATTTGGGCCTCATAAATAATTATTAATAATAATTATTTGTTAGGAGCGCGGGGTGAGACCGCACTCCGCACTCCGCACTCTATGAGAATTAATTGCAAGATGCTCTACATTCCACCCCACCAAATGGAGCAATGACTATTAACATTCCTCTGAGATAGTATACCTCCAGAGGTTGGCCACAAGTCAAAACACCCCATTATAAGTTGGGAGACCATTTTAATGCCACCTGCTGTGTAAACAGATAATTGCAGGCTTTTCTCAAGATTCAATATTGGGTACCCTTCTTTCAATAAATACACTTCCTTCTTGAGGGCGCCGGTACCTCAGAGGAGCGTGCTTGCTTACTGAGCTCAAGTTCGAAACCCGGCTGAGACTCTTAGTTCATTTTATCTGGGAGGTAAAATAAACTTAAGCACGCCGTCCTTTGGATGGGACGTTAAGCGATGGTCCCGAGCCTGCACGATGTCAGGTACTCGATAAAGATCCCTACCCTAGGACTTCCATAATAGGGATATCGAATGTCCCTTTTAGTCTTCTCTGGAACTTTTATTTCAAACAATTTATGATTAGGTGATAAGAGATATCTTGTAAAATGTTTTTCGTCTGATTTCTGCCAAACTCTAATCAGATAGAGATAATGTCATCGAGAGTCTAATCTGTGCAACGAATTGACCGATTTTGTTGAAAATCAAGAGATATATTAGCCTCACACACTGACAGATCAGAAATTCTTTCATTTTTGGAATCAGGGGAGTAGAAAACTTGAAATTTTGTTGAAATATCAAATTTCTTATGGATGACGTAGTTAACTTCCCCTCTAGGGGGGGGGGGGGGGGGGGGGGGGGGCTGATAGTAAGTAATGAGAGTATTGTTATAAGAGGCCTGGCTTGTTGACTGTTCATCTGTTTAGACGTTACATAACTAGCCCGGACCTTGGCCGCTCCAAGCAAACAGACCCTCGTCTCACTTTCGATATTTATCTGCTAATGTTTAACACAAGCCTTAACTATATTCCTTGGAATAATCTCTAAGGAATAATTTTATTTAAAAAATAATTGTCAGTGAATTACCACCATATACTTCCCCATCTCAAATTATTTTATAATCATGTAAGTTCTCGCATTCTTTTCGTTCTTTCTTTTTTTCTTCCAATCCATGGGTGTCATCCTTATGAAGTTCTCGATCCTCATTTTAAAGTTCGTGCTACTGGAGAAGTGCTTATGGTACTATAGGGGAAATTATGTTCTCGGTCAAAAATTTGACTCGAAGTTTTCAGCGCTTTAATGTTTTCCAACTTCTAGATTCCAAATATCAAAAAATGTATCTCTGTCTATCTGTGTCTGTGAACCCGATATCTCCCGATATAATGAATGTACCGACACGAAATTTTATACATGAATCCATAACCCTCATTTGTGAATTCAAAACTTATAAAGATGACACTTATTAATTTTCAGCGGAATCGGCAGAATGGGGGGGGGGGGGGGGGGGGGGGAGGTCAGGGGAGGGGGCTTAATTCAAAAGCTTATAACTGTCGATGTTATGAAGTTACCGACACAAAATTTAGTATGATGACTTAGGAGCCCTTATGTAAGTCAACTGTTGTATATTAGCGTAAATGGTCTACTGGTTTCGGAAGAGGAGCGAAAAATTAATTGATTAATTCGTTCTGGGGAAGTATATTTCCGGTGATTTGCCGACTTTTTTTTTTCTTTAATTTTGGGTTGGAAGTGGTTCGACGTCGCAGGCAAACCAAGCCCAGCAGTTTGACAGGACAGTCAACAAATGTTGTTTCCGTAACTTTGTAATGATATAGTGATTTAGAGAAGCAATTTAGCAGAAAACTAATTTGACTAACGGACGGAAGATGGGGGGGGGGTTCTAGCCTAGGACAATGTGACCTAGTGTAGACAGACAGCTAGCCGCAAAGTGGTTAGCGGTCCTGGCGGCGGATACGGCTATTTCACGGGTGAGCGTCCTCAGGAACACATCCCTTCCTATCGATCCTCATCTCTACTAGACATTCGTGTACCTACTTAACGTAAATCATATCTACTCAACTTCTCAACAAGAGATACCACTCACGTAATATCATACACATAATAAATTAAGTTATATCTATTATAATAATAAAATAAATGTCTGCTATTACTATTTGGCTATTTTATATTATTGCATAGATATTTAGTTTATTTATTGTGTATATCAGATTAGTTTCGTATGAAGGTTAAGTATTTATTTAATTTCATGTATATAAATAAACCTCGTACCCCCCCTCTTTGAGCTATTATCCAATGTTTGTTGAGACACCAAACTATGCAGTTTTATTTCATTTTGTTACTCTGTATCCTCCTGATGCTTAAGGTTTTTGATAATGCATAGATGTGCCACTGATGATGACGCATTTGTCTTGAAAGCTGTGTCTGGTCGGAAATAGTGGGATGAATCATACGTTGTCGTGAGACACCCACACTCCCAATGAAAACCGATCGTCACTTTGTGGCCAATCTTGAATCGATTTATTGGTTATCCATTGGTGTCACCAGAATCGGACTTTGGGTTGGGGGGGGGGGGGGGGGGGGGGGGGGGATTGACGAAATATGCTGAGGGTATTGAAGGGGCGGTTTTAACCTTAATTAGTAAGTCTTCTTCTGCGACTTGCGATCTACATGCATCCACCATAGCCATATTCTACGACCCACGTACCCAATATCCTCCTGCGTCCCTCAGCCTTCTTCTGCGAAAATCTTTTTTAAAACAAAGTATTGGTTTAAAGAGAACTGAATAGAGTGGAGATAAAACTACTGATACGATTTTAGAAATTATTTATGTATATCTTAGCACTCAAATTACTTATTTCACATTTTTTGCGTTCCGCCTATGTCACAATGCGGCACGTCGTCCAAAGAAGGTTGTCCACCCTTCTCTATACCAACCATGGTTAACATATGAAAATGTGTTTATTAAAACCGAAGTGGGTCCACGTAAAAACCTACACACATGAAGATAGATTGGTGTTTAAAATGCAGATATGCTGAGGAGATAAAGCGAACCGCGAGAACGACGCACTCCAACTCAGTATGCTGATGTAATTTGATTATCCATTGTCTGGAGATGAGAGATTAAATATTCATTAATCTATCATTAGAAGCGAATGAAGATCGCCTGAGTTGGGCCGATCTACGCAGACAATAGTACAAAAAGAATGTCGATGTCACCGGCAATCTACTTCCCCAGAACGAGTTAATCAATTTACTTTTCGCTCCCCCTCCAAAACCAGTCGACCGTTTGCGCTAATATTCAACAGTTGACGTACATATAGGTTCCTAAATCCTCATACTACCTCCATAAATTCATATCTCCCCTTCCCTTCAGCCGATGTCGCTGAAATTTGACGTGCTATGTCCTCATTGGGTTTTGACTCTAAATATGAAATTTCATGTTGATTCATTCATTACATCGGCAGTTATTTGGGTTTTTGAATTGAGCCCCTCTCCACCCTTCCCTTCGGCCGATTCCACTAAAAAATAAGTGTCGTCCTTACGGGGTTTTGAATTCACATATGAAATTTTATGTCGATACATTCAATACAATGGTAGTTATAAGAGTTTTTGAATTAAACCCTTCTCTTAATACCCCCTCCCCTTTGGCCGATTTGGCTGAAAATTGATCGGTGTTGAGCTTATGGGGTTTTAGTCACACATATAAAATTTTGTGTCGGTGCATTTATTCTACCCGCAGTTATTGAAGTTTTTATGTTAAGCCTCCCCACTAATCCCCCTCTTCCCTTTGGTCGATTTGGCTGAAAAACAGTACGTTTCGTCGTTAGAGGGTTCTGGATTCACAAATACAATTTTGTGTCGATACACTCCTTCTATCGGGAGTTATCGTGTGTAGGTGTCGGAAAACATGAAATTTCGTTGAAACTCCGCATCGAAATTTTGGCGAATTATGCAGCCCTCTATACTTCGTACAGCTGGGAAAGTAATAAAACGTCATTGGTGAATCACCTACAGTGCACTTCCCCAGCACGAAATATTCAATTAAGTTTTCACTATTCCTCCAAATTCGTTGAACCCTCATCCTTGAGAGACAGACGTGCTAGCCCAGCCCTGGTTACCTGTGTGACTGTTCTAATACAAATGATAGCTAAGGTGATGTCATCTCTGGTAATAGCTGTTTGTACCCAGATAAAGATAATTATCTTAATGATAGTGTACATTGGTGTGTTGGGAGTTGTTAATGTTACCTTCAGACTCAATTAGTCAATAAAAATAACAGGAACAGTGAAGCAGCCAACTAACGAAGTTCTTCTTCAATAACTGCAAGCTAGGTAATCCTCCCTCCATTTTAGTAGAGTGATCTGTAAAAACGTGGTTGGTACAATAAAGTCCTGTGCTGGCCACATCAGATATCACATCTCCAGCTATATTATCTCATCGGTTACAAATTCATTGTTGACTTTTCAAACGAATTTCAGTATTTTTTATTCCAAAAACTATTAGTTTTTATCTAAACGGTTGATTGGTCTTGGAGAGAGAGCAAACAGTTTGTGTTGAGTTGATGATTGGTTCACATTGGCAGGAGGTGAGGGCCCTCTGCGAGGGACAAAGGTGACAATGCCCCCTGGCACTCCAGATTGGCTACACACCAGACATGGGCCTCACAGCAACAGTTCTTGCCGCCTTCTTTCACCTACACTCCATTCGTTGAGAACTTTACCAAGCTCACACCAAAATGATAAATGAACCCTCGCAGCGCAAAGCGGCCTTGTCCTCTCTATGTATGATTAACCAAGTAAATCTAAGTGTAATGTTCCGGCACTGCCATTTTATTAATATCGATGATTTTGAATTATTGTCAAGTTGAGATTGTTGGAGTCTTATTGTTTCGACTTATTCCCAATTGGGGCAGAAAGGACAGACTGTTGTCCTAGATCTAAAATTCTTATAGTTTCTTAAACATTTTTTTGCCATTGTTGTGAGTTATGGGAATGAGAGTTTGGCTCCGTCGTCCTGAGTCACTTTCGGTCGACCTTGCTGGCTGGTCCCGAATTCCGCCGCCTGTCACTCAAGAGAAGGGACTCAACACAAAACCCCCAACAACTGCCGTTGAGGACGCCGGTAGCTCAGTGGTATGCTTGCTTGCTTACTGAGCTCAAGATCGCGGGTTCGAAACCCGGCCGAAGCCCTTACTTTATTTTATATTGGAGGTAAAAAAAAGTTAAGCACAGCGTCCTTCGGATGGGATGTTAAAGGCTAGTACAGACATGCGAGAAACGAGCCGAGCACTTCAGTTTTCAACGAACACACTCCGAGCCGAACAGAGACGAGCCGAGCATTTGGATGCTCCACAACCATACTAACGAACATAGCCTGCACAAGTTAACCTGAGTTTCAGTCAACAGTTGGCCATCTATCGATACATTACAATCGTTTTACTACTATTATTATTATTACTACAAAATGAATATGAAATAGGTTTATTAACAAGCGTACCTCTTCCTGTGGCTGTACACAATGTATTTCTTTTCTTTTTTTCTCTGCGAACGATGCCTGAAGAGACTCCCATTTACTTCTTAATTGCATTACTGACATGGAAAAGTGTTTGGATAATCCCTCCCAAGCATCCAATCTCTTTATTTTATTAAAATGTAATTTGTGTTTTAAATCCCATATGACTGGATACTGTCTCATAGCCTGAGCAAACTGAATTTGAAGCTCCTGAGACCAGTCTTCAGAAGCCATAATAAAATATAATTTATTGAATAAT
The DNA here is from genome assembly GCA_963662175.1 of Aradus depressus. NCBI lineage: Eukaryota > Metazoa > Arthropoda > Insecta > Hemiptera > Aradidae > Aradus > Aradus depressus. The sequence goes on along the minus strand of OY759226.1, from coordinate 656,883 downwards.
ATTTAAATATAAATTAAATTAAAAAAAAAAAGAACGTGCACTTCCAAAAACCTAAATATTTGAGAAGGATATAATATTGGTTATAAACAACAACAGTGCTCGGGTCAAGTCGGGACGGTTCGGCTTGGAACCAGTCTACACACACCGCAGCCCGAGCCGAACATTCCTTTGATGGTTCGTCAAAAAACCGACAACAGGTGGAGCAGACCCCGCGCCTACCTTGTTCGCCTAGCTCCTGCGCACTTCATACCCAGGCATGTGCACTGACTAATGTTCGGCTCGTTGCTCGGGTGTCTATACGCCTCTTTAAGCGATGGTTCCGAAACTGTACGATGTCAGGAACTCGTTAAAGATCCCTACCCTAGGTGAATAAAAATTTAGGCAAAACGTAGGACTTCCATAGAGTCCGGCTGTTGTCCACTAGAATAGCGAAGGCGTGCTCTGGTAGGCGATAGGACCTTGTAGTTATACCCGGCATGAGTCATAATAATTAACAGATGAATATATCGGCATGAAATTTTATATTTAAATTCAAACCTATTTATTTCCCGCAAAATTGACCGAAGGGACTGAAAAACCGTAACTGCCCATGTCATGTAATAAATGAATCGATCAAAATTTAGTATGATGATTCAGAAGCCGCTCTGTAAATCAGCTGTTCGTTTTAGCCCACAGTTCATTGGTTCTGGAGGGAGAGCAACAACTTTGTGTTCGTTCTGGGGAAGTACATCGCCGGTAAATCACTGACACTTTTACTAGTTTTGGTCAATATTCAGCCTATTTTTGCTTTTTCATTTGTTTTGTTAAGAAAGTATTTCTTCTAAAGGCCTACACGTACATCACGTTGTTAGGGTTCCTTGGTCGAAGACCGTCCAAGACGAACCCTATTTAACAAATGCTGTTGCGCTCTGGTGGTGGAGCTACGAAGTGAAGTGGTAGAAAGGAAATAGTTCGTTTATTTGGTGAGTTGCATCGCTTCAGATAAAGTAATACCACGCCTGGTAACCCGGACAACGATCTTTCACCCAATCAGTATCTCTGCCTCAACGACGGGTAACACTGCTAGTATACCCAAGAATTTTTCATGTCGATTTTAAAATTTTCATGAAAAAAAAAAATTCCATGCATTATTATTTTATAAATTCTAATTTTTATTTTTTTTCTAGGTATGTTTCGGCTGGTTTCAGACCTAGGATAAGATGGTGTAAGTTATTCCGAGTATTTATTTATTTATTTTTTGTTTTAATAACGTTGGTCGCAACTGTTGCCATTACGCAACAACCAGCTACCAAGAGGACTTGATTGATAGTTGGTGTCTTGATTGGCGTGAGAGAGGAAGGCTACCCAGTGGGGTAGCTCCTCAGGGCGAAATTCAGGAAGTGGGCGGTTGCAATTTGGGATTATAGTAATCTGCTGGGAGGATTGTGTGGCAAGTGTGGTGAAGAAAGTGAGTGGATGTATGGATTTGGGTGTGAATACAATTTTCTATGGAAACGTCTGTGAAGGTCCTGAATTGTGTCGTGTTCTGTGTTTATCATGAGGTCATTGTAGAGTGTTCTGTTACTAACGTATGGTGGGGTTTGTGTAATGACTGGAAAACCTGTGTACGTTTCAGGTTAGAAATTTTAGCCGAACCGTACATTTGTGAGCCACACATCCAGAGTGGCTTTAGTAGAAATGTGTAGCAGTTACGCTTTTGTGTTAAGGGTAATTTTGAATGTCTGTGCAGAAGAGAATAAAGCATTTTAAATAGTTTGTTTAGTGTATTACGTATGAGGGTTCCATGTCAGTCGTCTGTCGAGAGCAAGTCCTAAATATCACAAGGTGTTAGTCTGAGGGAGGGGCTTGTTTTAGATAAAAACGGGGGGACATGTATCTCGTCTTAGTGTAAATGTTATATGTTCTGATTTGTCCGTTCAGTTTAATTTGCCGAATTTTGCACCAGTTTTCAATTTGATTATCTTGGTGTAATGTGAACGAGGCATGTATAGAAGATTCAGCAGCAGCTAAGATGGCTGTCCGAGTTTTTATTAAAAACTATTTTAAATTTCGGTTAATAGTTTAGTTTGTAAAGTATTCAAGATGAGTGGTAGTCAGCGTGAACATTGTATTTCCCCAGCTCTACCAAATATAGGGGAAGTTATGTAATCGGTCAAAAATTTGATGCGGGGTCCATCCACATGAAATTTTATATTTGAACTCGGGGGATCAGACTGGGCTCAACTCAAAAACCCTAATAACTGCCGATGTAATGAATTTATCGACACATTTAGTATAAGGATTTAGGAACTCTATGTAAGTCAACTGTTCTGTATTAGGACAAAGTTCGACAGGTTTTGGAGTGGGAGCGAAAAGTTAATCGATTGATTAGTTCTGCAGGTGATTCGCCGAAGACTTTGTAACGAATGATAGTACTCCCCAAGTCGAACAAAAAATGTCTTATAAAAAGCCTGCTCCGAATATCACTCCTTTCCAGGTTATTGAATGTTTTCCTTTTTTTTTATCTAGAAGTTGGTTTTTGCTACCCTTCTCTAAACTTTTGGTATGACGGTAAAAGTTCCCTTAGCTTCCTATAAAAGTACTCAATTCAAGTGTCTGAAATCTTTACATGAGCCCACTCCACCCCCAGCATCTACTGAAAAAATTATTAAATAGCTAATAAATGTTCGGTCAATTTTTAAGGCACAAATCACCACTAAATTTATACTCAAAACTTGTAAAATTTGACAATAATAATTATGTTTTTATATCCCTCCTCTCTACTTTGTTGTATTTTTGATTTCCCACGGATTATGTCGGCGTAATCTATGCTAAATGATCCTCCAAAGAAAGTGTTTCTTTTGAGAGGGCGCTCTCCCCTGTCAGGGATGCTTCAGCGTCCATCCTGGGGCTCTATACCTTCACACACACACACACACGCTCACAATAAGATAATTTTACGGTTTCCCACTTTCTCTGAAGCGTGTTACTGTGAGAGTGTTGATAAAAAGTGTTTTAAAACTGACATATCAAATTTTATATCACACTACTATATAGTGTTTTTATATTAGTTTTCACTACTCGTCGGGCTATTTGGCAGACAATTAATTGGCTTGCTCAGGAACTTCTCATTACACTTAAAATTACATGTCGATACATTCGTTAGATCGGAAGTTATTAGTCTCAGAATTAAGCACCCCCCTAGTCGCTCCCTTAGGCCGTTTTGGCTGAAAGTCAATAAGCATGGTCCTTGGTATGGTTCACGGGTTCACATGTACCATTTTACGTAAATACGTTCATTCTATCGGAGTTATCATGTTCACAGGCACACACATAGATAGACCCGAATGGTCTTTCTTAGACTTGAAGCGGGTAAAACTCAAATAGTTTCCAAAAATATGCAATGTACAGAAACTCACCCTCTTTACAGTTTTTATAAAACCAATTCTTTTAGTATCAGAACAAATTTGAAGTATGAGATATGATATGAGCGAACGTGTTTAAAGTGACAAAACCTCAATGGTAGACAGTTGAAGTAGCAGGGTTGCGGGCTTGCCAAGTTTTCACCCTTCTCTCTCTCGGTGTGCAGCGAGCAAATGAAGTGAATGAAGAGTGAATAGGTATATACTTTATTTACACATGCACTTATAAAACATTATATTACCGAGTACACAAAACTGACAATGGCCAGGGCCTTCTGTCATGAGAGAGAATCATAAATAGGTATATACTTTATTTACACATGCACTTACAAAACATTATATTACCGAGTACACAAAACTGACAATGGCCAGGGCCTTCTGTCATGAGAGAGAATCATAAATAGGTATATACTTTATTTACACATGCACTTACAAAACATTATATTACCGAGTACACAAAACTGACAATGGCCAGGGCCTTCTGTCATGAGAGAGAATCATAAAAACCAAAAATAAATAATTAAAGTTTTTACTAAATAAAGAAAATTCCTGTACAGTTGTACCAATAAGACAAAAATAAATAATTAAAGTTTTTACTAAATAAAGAAAATTCCTGTACAGTTGTACCAATAAGACAAAAATAAATAATTAAAGTTTTTACTAAATAAAGAAAATTCCTGTACAGTTGTACCAATAAGACAAAAATAAATAATTAAAGTTTTTACTAAATAAAGAAAATTCCTGTACAGTTGTACCAATAAGACAAAAATAAATAATTAAAGTTTTTACTAAATAAAGAAAATTCCTGTACAGTTGTACCAATAAGACAAAAATAAATAATTAAAGTTTTTACTAAATAAAGAAAATTCCTGTACAGTTGTACCAATAAGACAAAAATAAATAATTAAAGTTTTTACTAAATAAAGAAAATTCCTGTACAGTTGTACCAATAAGACAAAAATAAATAATTAAAGTTTTTACTAAATAAAGAAAATTCCTGTACAGTTGTACCAATAAGACAAAAATAAATAATTAAAGTTTTTACTAAATAAAGAAAATTCCTGTACAGTTGTACCAATAAGACAAAAATAAATAATTAAAGTTTTTACTAAATAAAGAAAATTCCTGTACAGTTGTACCAATAAGACAAAAATAAATAATTAAAGTTTTTACTAAATAAAGAAAATTCCTGTACAGTTGTACCAATAAGACAAAAATAAATAATTAAAGTTTTTACTAAATAAAGAAAATTCCTGTACAGTTGTACCAATAAGACAAAAATAAATAATTAAAGTTTTTACTAAATAAAGAAAATTCCTGTACAGTTGTACCAATAAGACAAAAATAAATAATTAAAGTTTTTACTAAATAAAGAAAATTCCTGTACAGTTGTACCAATAAGACAAAAATAAATAATTAAAGTTTTTACTAAATAAAGAAAATTCCTGTACAGTTGTACCAATAAGACAAAAATAAATTAAAAAGAATAATAATAATAATAAGACAGATAGGCTGAAAATAGAAATAGCAATTGCAATTGTAATAAAATGGAACAATTAACTATAGGTACTGTAAAACGGAAAACAAATAACAACATGGATGTAACTGTGAAGGGTTTTTTAAAAATATATTATTTAATAATTAAATTTAGCAAATGAAGTGAGGGGCTATCCTTATTGGCTACCAATTGCCATTGTCCAAGCTGCCATGATACTATGGCTCAACACTAGATGACAGTCGATCTGCTGAGAAGCCCTACCAGCTGACTTCTTAAAGAGATTATGGAACCCATACCTCTGGTCCTGCCCCCCTCCCCGCCCCTCACCCAAGCTTCCCCCTCCCAATCCACATTCTCAGTTATGCCACTCTTTTATAAATACAGTGTTTATTCAATTACTTTATAACGACGTAAGACCCATTGTCATTAGTACGTCTGGTGTATTTTCTCCAAACCCCAATAGAAGGAATATATCAACATGAAATTATAGAAGTGGATTCAGAAGTCTATTATTAAGATCTACAGATTTTCAGCCAAATCGAGTAAAGAAGAAGGGTGTGGAGGGAGCGTGGAAACTTGGTTTATTATAATAATTCGAGCTTTGGAAGTGATATTTTTATAACTATTTCAAGATTAAACAGTCTGGGAAAATAATAGTAATTAACTAATCATATTTGGTTTTGGGCAGTATTGGCGGTGAGGGGGGGGGGGGGACTATGAATGTAGGGGGAGAGGGGGGGGGGGGGGGGGGGGGACTATGAATGTAGGTGGAGAGGGGGCGCTCTCAGAGATTCATGGAATAGTGTATCGAGGTGAAATATGTAGAAGGGCGTCCCCTCAGAGCTGGGGCAGGTTGGTCGGTCTGCCCGCCTCTAGACTTCCACCACTTCCAGTACCAAATATCAGGTTCTCGGTAGATTTTGGCAATCGGAATCCGGATTATTCTTTTTTGAACGTCGATGTTTTTCAAAAACATTGTAGTGGATGTTAAAAACGATGCCAGAGCCACCTCCGTCTCTAGCATTCTGTAGCACACCTCACATCGCTGCATATTACAGAGGGTTTCTTTCTACAACTTTCTGTTCCCCAAGAAGCCTTCAATTTACCCACGACCCCTTTTATGCCATTCTCACTCTTAAGAAGAAAAAAAAAAAAAGAAAGAGTTGAGTTGGAAGGGGGTGGTGATCCCCCAAGGAAGTAACCTCTCTCTCCTCCTTTGAATGGGTCCCGAGCCTGTTCGGTGTGGGTACTCGTTATGACGAAGTGGGTAGGCAGTTTAGTGTGTTTCTGAGATAAGAGATAGCACCACTTTGAGGGGTGAATTCCCCCCCCCCCCCTTTTTTTTTTTTGTCTAGTGAAAATCAACGCATTTTCAATTTGAAATCTGCATTTGCCTGAATATGATGATACAAACGAAGGGTCGTAATATTTAAAATGGACAAATTTATTAATACAAAATATAATAAAATAATAATATCCTAATGTTCGATTGACCCAGAACTGCATTTTGGACCAAATAAATGATAGGTTGATCAGGTGAGGAGCTGAGTAGTGTTCGAATACTGATGTACTGCAGATTTGCAGTTATTGCCTTCTGTTACCTGGCTATTTGACGACCTCACGTGGAAAATCTTTATGAAAACTAATTAGGAAGGAAGGAGCCGTGCATTAGCATAAATACATATGTAAACCTGTATCCTCGTTGAGAGCTAGGTTTGTATAATATGTAATTAGTTCCCTGACTGATGGAGAAGTGCAATGAAACCAGTGAGGAAGGCCACTTTACAGGGGTTCACTTCCTCAGAATTTTCACCGGAATATGCATTATGCTTTCGAACATCCTGAACTTAAAATTCGGAATAAGTACTCGGCATTTTTTTAATAAGAATAATATTTATTTCCAATAAATAACAATAACATGGTAATAGGATACGTCGTAACAACGTATACATTAAGATGCTTATCAATTAGATACGTAAACGGATTTTAACTCAGAGTTTGACACACATGGCCTCGTCTCTAAATATCTTTGACGGTTTCTCACTGACTGCGTTTGCCTAACACGTCAAGATTCAAGAAATCATACCTGCCATTTCACTTTTAAGAATTAATTAAAGTGGGTTTTATAAAACTCCAACTAGCGTCTCATTTTGGCCCTAAGTTAGGGACAGGTTGGGTATTTTGAAATGAGAAACGTGAAAGGAGTAAATTAAATTTAAGAAAGTGGGTTAGAGGAAAATGGGATTCTAGGGTAGGAAATGGAAGGAAATATGAAGAGATAAACCTGATGGAAGGAAGATATTTTATATATATATCGAATGGGGGAAAAAAAAACAAGGTATTTGGAACGTTTGTGAGCTGATTATCTTGACTCGAAATGAGCAAACTAAATATAAGGTTTAATGAACTTCTTTTTGTCACTTTTGTGGGTCTTAAACGAGTACCTGACATCGCACAGGCACATCTCGGGACCATCGCTTCCCAAGGACGGTGTGCTCAATTTTTTTTAAACCTCCCAAATACACATACAATATTAACGTGCAACATGTTGTGCAAAGTTGTTTACAACTAAACCTGATGCTTGTGTAACACGTTTGTTATCTGGATGAGACAAAACTTTCTAACATCCGATAGACAAAATGGTGTTCGGCACTCCATTTTGGTAGTATATATTTACATTTCATAAAATTGGCAATATTTCTAATAGCAATTTGTTTATTTATTTACTTAGAAGTTAGCTTGTAACTGTAAAACTCGGCTTTGCTGATGAGTGGGAGAACTGACGCCCGACATTCCCTGGCAATCAAAATCCACGGACGCCGCATTGAGAGTCCGGTTCCTTGGGATGCGGATCGGGCCGGGCCTCAACTTGACGCCCCATGTTGTTGCCATGGACAACCGCCACTTTCAACGCTCTGAGCTGCCTAGCCCGCGCGACGTGGGGTTTCGGCAACTCTGTGTATAGAATAATCTACACTGGAGTATTTGAGGCTGTGGCAAGGTACGCCGCTTCTGGGTGGTGGCACCGCCCCAAGAAGCGGCGACGCGTGATCTTGGTGCAAGCCCAGAGAGCAGCCCTTCTAAGGGTTATACAAGTCTAACGTACTTTTGATTTTCAGCCAAATGGGCAGAAGGGAAGCGGGGGAGGGGGAGGGGGTTAACACAGGAACCTCAATAACTGCCAGCATATTGAATGTATAGGCACGAAGTTTTTCATGTGTGTACCCGTAGAACGATCAAATTCAATACTCAACTGTCGATATAATAAATGTGGAACACATACTTAGGCTGATATGCTTAGGCCACAAACCAAAAAAAAAAAAAAAACACATACTTAATTTATTTTACAATAAGTTCCAAGACAACACAAATTCTTTAATGTTTGTATTTTCAACTATAGGTAATCTATAATAACCAAATTAACTCATTTCTATACAAACATTTCAGCTTATTGGCAGCAGGTTGCTACTGTAATGACTGAAGAACTGTTTGTATCTATTGAGTTGTTCAGATTAAAAAAATGAATTAAAAATTTGAAATTAAAGAAATCAGCTGATTGAGCAGGTCTTATAACCTACATGTATCAAAACAATAATATAACCTATCATAATGCTACTACTAGAGGAATGCTGGTCTGACTAAATAAAAATATGCTAATATTATTAAAATAAATATGGATATGCTCTTTAATAAAACAGAAAGAAATTGTGCAAACAATTAAGAAACAAAAACAATTCAAAATTATATAAAACAAAATATGACATTTGAAAAGGGAAAATTGTATAATAGAAGTAGCCACAACTCAAAAATAAAAACTGAAAAAAAGAAATTTATGTCTGTCATATCTTATAAGCAATAAATTAAATGAAAATGTTCTTGATCTAAGTCTAAAGTGAACATCAAAAATAAATTGTTGATCTTTTTAACATCTATATTATCAAAAAAGTGCACAATTGATTCTGAGGCACTGTTTGGTATATTTGTAAGACATTTGTGGAGAAATGTTTGCCTGGGGATACTCAAAGAACGACAATGGAACAAAAAGTGTACAAGGACGTCCTTTTTTTTTTGTCTAAGGTACATATCTGAACCCTACATATATAACATATATAACCTACATATATCAACACAATAAGATAACCTGCTATATTGCTACTAGAGCAATGACGGTGACATTTTTGTTGTCATTGAACTATAGCGAAGACGACATTTTTAAATGACACTTTTCTATTATGGAAACACTGATAGTGTGAAACAATATTTCAGGTTACGTTGACTTGTTAGATGCGTTACAAGTCCCGGTGATATGCAACTCAGTCAAAGAACTGATAAATAAAACAAAATATTTTATTTTATTGGCCTTATGTACGATGCATATTAGCCATGTCTCTATAACGGTGTTATTTAGTTATTTACAACATCCATGGCCCCCGGAAGGAGTTCTATCTACGAAATAAAACTCTCTCCCGGACGGGATTCGAACCCGCAAACTATGGTGAGACCATGCAACAAAAGCCCTACGCTCTAGCTCGCCCATGGCCCCAAAACAAACTTAGTTTTTGAAATTTGATTTACAAGGTGTTTATACCTAAACACCAACGTCGGGGCCCGGTAGCTCAGAGGTAGCGGATTTGAAACTCGACCGAGGCCCTTAAGTTTTTTTTATCTGGCAGGTGAAAATACCTTGACCATGCCGTCCTTCGGATTGGTTAAGCGCTGGTCCTGAGTCTGTACGATGTCAGGTACTCGTTAAATACCCCTATCCTACGTGTATAATGCATGGACCCATCCCGGGAGCGGGTTCGAATCTCGTCCGGCGGAGAGTTTTATTTCACAGATAAAACGTATCTTCCATCGATGTTTGCAAATAACCCCCCAACAATTAAAAAGGCCTACACCTCGCTTTCTATCAACCCAAAGAACAACGTGTTCATAATAGATGAGAGACGGCGGCGCTAATTTAAAATTAATAAATACAAAAAATAAAAGTTTAGTTGCAAATTAAGTTGTTATGGAACTGAAAATATTTGAGAAGACGAGGTTTGTAGTTATTTATTATAAATTTCCACAATATGTTCGCGTTTCTCAACTTGAAAGATAACAAGTAATTATTATGACTAATGCCCGGGCTAACTACGAGGTCATATCGCCTACTAACAGAGCGCTCATTCGTCGCTCTGGTGGAGAGATGAGCCGGACTCTACTATGGGATTCCCAAATTTCGCGTACCTTACATTTTTATTCACCTAGGGTAGGGATCTCTCACGAGTAACTGACATAATACAGGATCGGGACCATCGCTTAACATCCTATCCGAAGGACGGCGTGCTCAAGGTTTTTATGGAGTTATCTCGGCCGGATTTTGAACTCGCGATCTTGAGCTCAGTAAGCAAGCACGCATACCACTGAGCTACCTGCGCCATTAAGATACAATTCTATAAAATTAGGTCTTTCTCTTATTCTCATTCGAGTTATGTAGCAAGTGCAGGTTCTCTAACAAGATTTGTGTCGCCCCAGAACACATATATTTATTGTTATTGTTCAAATAACAATGAAATCTATACTAATCATTTATTTAAATAATCACCAGATAATTTTCACGAAGTGGAGGAAGTGAACTATTATTTGAACTGTCCAGTTCCGGTTGGTTTACTGGTGGATATAGGAACTCGCCCAACTATAGCCGCCATTGGGGCGCCTCCATTGTCCAATATGGGCGCCACTCATACCACAACTCTCCCTCTATCTCACAATATTATTTTCACAACACAATGTTTCTTACAACTGTGCTGATGTTGGGCTAACTCCATGTGAAAATGTCCAATACTGAAAATGACATACTGTATATCAATTTTGTAGTTACTGTGACTCATACCCGGGCTTTAACTACGAGGTCATATCGCCTACTACCCGCTATAACTACTGGTTATGAGCCCGGCTCTACTATGGGAGTCTTAAATTTTGCCTACCCTAAATGTGTATTCACGTAGGGTAGGGGTCAACGAGTACCTCACATCGTACAGGCTCGGGATCATCGTTTAACGTCCCAACCGAAGGACTGCGTGCTCAAGGTTTTTTTCTGCTCCCAGATAAACAGCTGAGGGCCTCTGCCGAGTTTTGAACCTGCGATCTTGAGCTCAGAAGACTAGCACGCTTCCGAGCTCGTAGCTGATTATGTTCGATGCCCGAAAAAGAAATGAAAAGAAAAGTAAAAAAAAACCTTCGTTGGACTATTTTTAAAATAACCTCCAGGTTTTTTGATTATAAATTCACCCAAATCCTTGGGATCCATGAAAAAAAAAACAAAAAAAAAAAACAGATCTCTCCATTCTCCTCTCAAAAAAAAGAACATCGAGCTCGTTTTCTGGAATTTTTTGAAATGTCACGCCACACATTCTCGTTGTAGAAACAGTTCGGGAGCTAGCTCCCAACAGCGCTCCCCCCTATTATAAGTTTTGGACGGCACATTGCCTATAGCCCTTGCCTTGCCCGGGGGAGCCACACAACTCCATTGCCTATAGCCCTTGCCTTGCCCGGGGGAGCCACACAACTCCATTGCCTATAGCCCTTGCCTTGCCCGGGGAAGTCACACAACTCCATTGCCTATAGCTCTTGCCTTGCCCGGGGGAGCCACACAACTCCAAGATGTAACCAGTTCGTGGGGCTCCAACATGACACTGTCTCTCTCTTTACAGTCACCCAGATAATCGGTTCACCGTCTACATTAATATAAAATATTTATTAATTTTGCAAGTCAAAATTCTACATTATACATTTGACAAAAATGTGGGGGCCCTCAGTTGCACAGACATAGCGTACTTATTTACTGGGTCCATATTTGCTGGTTCAGAACCGATTGAGGCCTTCAGTCATTTAGCACTCTGTCCTTCGAAGGGGACGTCTCGAGTCTGGCATTCGTTAAAGACCTTCATCCTAATTAGACCTGGGTAGGTAAAATCTTCCACAACAGAGTTAACCGGGAAGGTATAAGAGCATTGGATGCTTAGGTCCCTAGGTGCACTCACACCCCACCCAGTATATCTAACAAAAATGTAATTATTTATTTATTTCTGTTGCAGGTACGTAAAGGAACCACATGGACATCACATTGTGAGTACTGGTTCCCAAGTGTATTCATCTTTGCATATTTCAGATAGACTTATTTAGAAATAAAGGGTATAATGTATCACTCATTTACAATTATTTTATTTGTTTATTTTACTTCCCCAGATATACGAAGTATAGGGGAAGTTATTTAATCGGCCAAAAATTCGATGCCGACTTTTCATCGGAATTTTGTGTTTTCCGACCTCTAGATTCCAAATATTAAAAAAAAGCCTGTCTGCCTGTGAACACGATAACTCCCGATAGAATGAGTATCGACCTAGAATCCTCTAACGACACCTATTGTTTTTCAGCCAAAAAAATTTCTTATACTACTGTTTTTTATTGTAAATTTTATGAGCAAAATTTTGATAAAGGAAATGTTGAAATAGGTATAATAAAGAGCTGACCTTTCTGAGATGGAGATCTGTATCTATTTAGAATCGTATCGATAAAACAAAGGATTATGTTCTTTGAACCTTCCAATTATGTTGGATCATTAAAAGTATAGTTAGTTATTATGACTCGGCTTTAACTACAAGGTCATATCGCTTTCTGCCAGAGTTCTCTTTTATTAATCACACTATTTTCTATATTAGGGCATTTTGGAAACAATTCCATGAATTCTCCCAAGAATCTATCTGCTCTTACTCAATACTAGAAGAAATACTGACTTGAAAAATATTTGATATGTTTTTGTGTAGATAATAATATTTGTTGTGACTTGAGTATTCGCAATAGAAATATCATGAAAAATATTTGTAGGTGGTGGCCCAGTACACCCGGTTACTTTTCACTCAGAGTATGGTCTAGAGGAGGTTCGAACCTGTGGGGCAGCGGCTCTGTCTTTTCTGACTATGCTGTCCCAGACTAGAAGGAATGACGACGTGGGGAAGCATATCTGGGAGTTGATTCCTGATGGTCCATTGTTCTACTCTGTATCTAGGTCAGACTGGAGGAAACTGGAGAAAGTACCTGAGGGTGTCGCTCACCTCTCACCTCGAGCTCGAGGACAGTTGGAGGTCTCACTTCTTCCGAACTTGAATCTTTTCCTTTAATCTGCGGTACAGGGTCGGATTCAAGGGATGGTCAGGTGCCGCGCAGCGTCCATAAGCCCCCCCCCCCTCCCCCATTTACTTTTAATCCATGCAAATTAGACATTTGTTACATTCCATGGGCGATTTTTTATTTTTTCCACGGTATTAGTGTAATTGCCTTCCTTGACGACATACTAGAGTCCTGACCGATCCGAACTCTACTAAATCGGACACCCATGAACGATTCTGTTCCTTATAATATAAATGTGGATAATAATAACGAGGATGAAAAGGAAACAGAAGCCATGGAAATTATTTATTTTTGCAAACGAGGAGTAGTTATTTCTTCTGTTGTACAAATATTTAAAACCTTTCTGTTGTGATATTTCACTAGCTATCAAGTTTATATTTAGATCTTATTCCATTACTAGATGTAGGGATATTTATATTTAAAAGCAATGTTTAATTTCTTATATATAATATATGTAGGGGGCGCCGGTAGCTCAGTTGTATGCATGCTTGCCTTCTGAGCTCAAGAACGTAGGTTCGAAACCCGACCAAAGCCTTAAGCACGCCGTCTTTCGGATGGGACGTTAAACGATGGTCCCGAGCATGTACGATGTCAGGTACTCGTTAAAGAACCCTATCCTAGGTGGATAAAAATTTAGGGTAGGCAAAATTTAGGACTCCCACAGTAGAGTCGAGCCCATGTCCGCCAGAGTGACGAAAGAGCGCTCTGGTAGTAGGCGATATGACCTCGTAGTTAAAGCCCGGGCATGAGTCATGAAACCTAACCTATAATATATGTATATAAATAGAATATATTATATTATATTATATTCTAGACTTATCAAAAAATACATTATTTATTTCATTTTTTTTTTTTTCAACTTGATTGTAAAAACGTTTCTTGTATTATTGTTTTGTGAATTTCATGAGCAAAATATTGATAAAGGAAATGTTAAAATATATCTAATAAAAAGTGCTGAGCCCTCTGATACAGGGATGTATCTATTTAGAATAATATCGACAAAACGATGGATTACATCCATTGAAGCTTTCAATCATGAATGCACTATTTTGGATCATGAAGTGCAGTTTGTTATTAAGATTCATGTACGGGCTTTAACTACTAAGTCATATCGCCTACTACCAGAGCTCTCTTTCGTCACACTGGTGGATTACTATGGGAGTCCTAAATTTTTATTCACCGAGGGTAGGGGTCTTTAATGTCCCATCTAAAGGACGGCGTGCTTAAGTTTATTTTACCTCCTAGATAAAGTAAACTAAGGGCCTCGATCGGGTTTCGAACCCGCGATCTTGAACTCAGTAAGCAAGCATGCATACCACTGAGCTACCGGCGCCCTCAATATACATTTATTGACAATTTCAACATCATAATTCCCAGGAAGTATATACAATGCTTCCGTTATATTGCCGAGGTTACTAATCCAAGGATCTACTGTTCTGTAGTCGTGAATACAGACACTGAAGAAGACGCATTGGGGGTACACACACAAGCTTGGCAGACACTCTTGAGTTTGTGTCATGGAGCCCAAGCCTCCTTCATGTATTCCCTCCATTTCCGTCTGCCACTACTCCAAGTTTGTTTCATGGACCCAAGCCTCCTTCCTGTCGTCCCGTCATTTCCGTCTGCCACTACTCCAAGTATGTTTCATGGAGCCCAAGCCTCCTTCCTGTCGTCCCGTCATTTCCGTCTGCCACTACTCCAAGTTTGTTTCATGGAGCCCAAGCCTCCTTCCTGTAGTCCCGTCATTTCCGTCTGCCACTACTCCAAGTTTGTTTCGTGGAGCCCAAGCCTCCTTCCTGTAGTCCCGTCATTTCCGTCTGCCACTACTCCAAGTTTGTTTCATGGAGCCCAAGCCTCCTTCCTGTAGTCCCGTCATTTCCGTCTGCCACTACTCCATGCATTATCAGTAACTAAAGTTCCGTCTCTACTGTTGAGCTGACTACCAGCTCTATTTCAATGGAAGCCACTTCGGAGTGTTACTTTTTTCTGTACATTGTGGTGTCTAACGGAGCCGTCCGGCCACTAATACAGACCACAATGGAGGTGGAGCACAGATCTGCTAACGGAGCTCTGTAGCCCCGTTCCTGCAAACCACCTCGCCTCCACTATGTGAACCTCTTCCGACAGAATAAGAGAGCTTCAGAATAAGGTCTAGTCTTGTTGGCCAGACGGAGGGGTCTAGCTCCGAGTTTGTTTGTGTGTAGTAGTAACACAATATCAGTCGCTGGACATAGTCTCTCACTAAATACATTTTGTATGAACCTTCGTATCTCACTAAATACATTTTGTATGAACCTTCGTATCTCACTAAATACATTTTGTATGAACCTTCGTATCTCACTAAATACATTTTGCATGAACCTTAGTATCTCATTAAATACATTTTGTATGATTCTTCATTAGTTCTGGTCAGATTTTCAAATTGCTGGCTTTATTTTTCGTAAATATGGAAAGGGTTTCATATCTTCCGAGTTGTACAACAATTTATGTGAATTTTCACCTACGGAAGCCTTCATTATGTGATCAAATCTCACTTTAACAAATATATATATATATATATTTAAGTACATACTAAATACACATACATATGTATATTTAAAATTCAACAGAGGTTAGTTATGGTAAATGTGAAATTAAATTATTCTTACAAAAATTACTCTCAAAGAGAACATTAAAATTATTAAAAGGTTACCCCAACATGGTAATGTTCGATCAAAATACTGTTATTAAAAATAGGTGATAACTAATCGCAAGTGATGAATTATATGTTTTATTTAATTCAAACATTGTTAATTTTATTTAAATAAACATAAAATATCCTTTGTAAAACACACAATTATTGCATTGAGTAATAGAAATTACTGGCTTTACACGAAAATTCTAATAACTGATGGAATGAATGTATCGAAACAAAATTTCATACGTGAATTGAAACCCCTATAAGGACTACACTTATTAATTTTCAGCGGGATCGGCAGAAGAGAAGCAGGCGATCAGAGGGGGCTCATCTCAAAAACCCCAATAACTGCCGTTGTAATGAATGTATCAATATGAAATTTCGTATTCCAGGTCAAATCCCAATGAAGACATAACCTGTCAAATTTAGTATGAGGATTTAGGAGGCCGTATGTAAATCAACTATTGAATATTAGCGCTAACCGTTGACTGGTTTTGGAGGGGGCGAAGAGTGGGTTCATTGATTTGTTTGGGGAAGTACATGGCCGGTCGACTTTTATTTATTATTATTTTATTTTATATAATTATGGTTTTAATCTATTTAATTTTTTTTCTACAACCTTCTAATCGATACAATATATATTTTCTAATGATTGATACTATGTATTAACTACATACACTGAGACTGTCCTTGCAGACACTGGGCCAGTCTCCAGTGAAAGTAGATCAGTCTACATGTCTCCCCACCTGCCATACTATTTACGTACATACCTAACCTAACCAACGGTACCGTTATTTATAGAAAGGGCAGAGTACCAACCTAACAGCCTCGAGTACAGCTGTTTGTATGAGAAGCCAAGTAGACTACTTCTGGCTCATATTGGTTCAGGGTTCCATGAACGAGTACCTTTTCTCCAATAGATGGCCCCAAACTATTTTTTATTACACATACTTTGGTATGGATACGTGAAATGGTTTTTTATCTGTACCTCTTGAGATATTAATGCGAAATATCGTTCTAGAAATTAAATTATTCATATTTGATTATGAAACTACACAAAATGCATGTGTATTTTTTATTTAAAAAAGTGGTCGGTGAATCACTAGGAATGCACATCCCCAGCACGAATTAATCGATTACATGTTTGCTCTCTCGAGTCTTTGGGCTAAAAGTCAACAATTGACTCGCATATTGGCTTCTGAATGCTCACACTGTTGTGTTGACACATTCATTACATCGGCAGTTGTTGGGGTGTTTGAGTCGGCCCCTCTGATCTCCCCTTTGCCCGATTTGGCTGAAAGTCATTAGGTGTCGTCCTTATGGTGTTCTAGATATCATATAAAATTTCGTGTTTATACATTTATTCCATCGGAAATTATCGTATTCACAGAGACATACACAGCCTAACAGAAAATGTTTTTTTTTTAATCAAGGGATTGGAAAAAATGTTATTCGGTGAAAACTCAACAGTTTTGGCAGATTACACAACTTTACCTATATTTCGTACAGCGCCGGTTTTAAAAAAAGTTTTATTCCTGGAAATGTTCGGTTAAGCTAAGAGTCTAAGAAAATTCCGTTTTGAACAGAGTGGATGTAGATAATCTTACGAACCAAAATGTGTATCATTCCATTGAAGAACGAGAGCTAATATCAATATCTGGAAAGCATTCAATGTAACCACAGAATGCGCAACCATGAATTAGTGTGGATTTGTCATACAAAGATCGTTGTAGAGGATAGTGGCTGAGCTGCCTTCACGTAACTCAGTCTACCAGCGAGTGAGGTTCGCCGCTCGATTCCAACGTTGCTCGCGAGGAACTTTACCAAAGTATAAAACATCATATTTTTGGAATCGTCTTGTCGAGACCTTTAGTATAATGCGTCACTGGAAATCACATTTTTTGGATTCCAAATAGCCTACATTTTAAGTTGGATGGTTATTGAATTATTCTGTAATTTTCATAAAAGGAAGTCCAGCCAATTATTTAGGTGACACAAAGTGAGAATTATATCTACATAGAATGATAAGGCTGGTGGAATATACGTCTGTATAGAACGAACAAGTTGTTGGAGTGATCTGGAGAGGGTAGATCCGGTTTGAATATAAGGCTGACCTTATGAACAGGAAGGTTGGGACATTTACCTACAATAAAATCTATATACATACATATTATTGAGCACTTGAGGTGTAATGACACGTTAGTAGCGTAGTGCACAATAATGCCTATAATTAGGTTTGGTTCAGGCTGGCAACTTGGAAATATGATAAATAGGTAGACCTTAAAGAAGGTATATACATGTATACGAGTGAGGGCGCAGGTAACCTACTAAGCTCAAGATCGTGGGGCCAAGGCCCTTAGGTTTTTTTTCTTGAAAAAAACTTGAGTATGCCGTCCTTCGGATGGAACATTAAGTGATGGTCCCGAGCCTGTGCAATGTCAGGTACTCGTTAAAGAACCCTATCCCAGGAGAATAAACCTAGGTAGGCAACATTTAGGACTCCATGATACTTAACATTTTTTACATTTATTGTGAAACACCTAATAAAAAGTAAAGAAAAAAAAGTATTTTTTTTTTTTTTTAATTGTCTGTTTCACTAAATATGTATATACTATGGGAGTACTTTCGGTATTGCTACCATATTATATATATTTTGTGAAATAGACAATATTTTTTTTTAAACGTACATTTTTGTCTTTATTTTTTATTTAGGATTCCCACTGCAGAGTCGGGCTCATGTCCTCCAGAGCGACGAAAGAGCGCTCTGGTAGTATATATCGTAGACCTCGATGTTAAAGCCCGGGCATGAGTCACAATAGCTAACAACATGTATAAGAAACTATTGTGAAGCTATATAAATATTGTATATTAAAATAAAATTGTATTTAGGGGTCAACAATTATTTGTTTATTTTCCAAGTATGTTCATAAAAAATTCTAAATATGCTTTTAAAATGTCGGCGCTGAATCGCCAGCGGTGTACTTCCCCAGTTCGAATTGTTTGTAATCAATTTAGTTTTCACTATTTTCTTCTTCGGCCAATAAATCAATAAATGTTACTTACAAGACTTCTCAATCCTATTATAAAAATTCATAAGTTGACACCCCCTCCATTGATGCCACGCTTAGATTCATAAGTTGACACCCCCTCCATTGATGTCACGCTTAGATTCATAAGTTGACACCCCCTCCATTGATGCCACGCTTAGATTCATAAGTTGACACCCCCTCCATTGATGTCACGCTTAGATTCATAAGTTGACACCCCCTCCATTGATGCCACGCTTAGATTCATAAGTTGACACCCCCTCCATTGATGTCACGCTTAGATTCATAAGTTGACACCCCCTCCATTGATGCCACGCTTAGATTCATAAGTTGACACCCCCTCCATTGATGTCACGCTTAGATTCATAAGTTGACACCCCCTCCATTGATGCCACGCTTAGATTCATAGGTTGACACCCCCTCCATTGATGTCACGCTTAGATTCATAAGTTGACACCCCCTCCATTGATGTCACGCTTAGATTCATAAGTTGACACCCCCTCCATTGATGTCACGCTTAGATTCATAAGTTGACACCCCCTCCATTGATGTCACGCTTAGATTCATAAGTTGACACCCCCTCCATTGATGTCACGCTTAGATTCATAAGTTGACACCCCCTCCATTGATGTCACGCTTAGATTCATAAGTTGACACCCCCTCCATTGATGTCACGCTTAGATTCATAAGTTGACACCCCCTCCATTGATGCCACGCTTAGATTCATAAGTTGACACCCCCTCCATTGATGTCACGCTTAGATTCATAAGTTGACACCCCCTCCATTGATGCCACGCTTAGATTCATAAGTTGACACCCCCTCCATTGATGTCACGCTTAGATTCATAAGTTGACACCCCCTCCATTGATGCCACGCTTAGATTCATAAGTTGACACCCCCTCCATTGATGTCACGCTTAGATTCATAAGTTGACACCCCCTCCATTGATGCCACGCTTAGATTCATAAGTTGACACCCCCTCCATTGATGCCACGCTTAGATTCATAAGTTGACACCCCCTCCATTGATGTCACGCTTAGATTCATAAGTTGACACCCCCTCCATTGATGCCACGCTTAGATTCATAAGTTGACACCCCCTCCATTGATGTCACGCTTAGATTCATAAGTTGACACCCCCTCCATTGATGTCACGCTTAGATTCATAAGTTGACACCCCCTCCATTGATGCCACGCTTAGATTCATAAGTTGACACCCCCTCCATTGATGTCAAGCTTAGATTCATAAGTTGACACCCCCTCCATTGATGTCACGCTTAGATTCATAAGTTGACACCCCCTCCATTGATGTCACGCTTAGATTCATAAGTTGACACCCCCTCCATTGATGTCACGCTTAGATTCATAAGTTGACACCCCCTCCATTGATGTCACGCTTAGATTCATAAGTTGACACCCCCTCCATTGATGTCACGCTTAGATTCATAAGTTGACACCCCCTCCATTGATGTCACGCTTAGATTCATAAGTTGACACCCCCTCCATTGATGTCACGCTTAGATTCATAAGTTGACACCCCCTCCATTGATGTCACGCTTAGATTCATAAGTTGACACCCCCTCCATTGATGCCACGCTTAGATTCATAAGTTGACACCCCCTCCATTGATGTCACGCTTAGATTCATAAGTTGACACCCCCTCCATTGATGCCACGCTTAGATTCATAAGTTGACACCCCCTCCATTGATGTCACGCTTAGATTCATAAGTTGACACCCCCTCCATTGATGTCACGCTTAGATTCATAAGTTGACACCCCCTCCATTGATGTCACGCTTAGATTCATAAGTTGACACCCCCTCCATTGATGCCACGCTTAGATTCATAAGTTGACACCCCCTCCATTGATGTCACGCTTAGATTCATAAGTTGACACCCCCTCCATTGATGCCACGCTTAGATTCATAAGTTGACACCCCCTCCATTGATGTCACGCTTAGATTCATCAGATTTGTTTCTTCCTTCATTTTTTTCATTATAAAGAACTTTTGAGTGAATTTTAACATTTCATAATAGAGCGAATGAATTATACGTGGAGTAGATAGGATCATTGTCGTCTTGTAGGGTGGAGGGTAGTGTACACTACGATGTTTCCCATGATCTCTATACAGATGGGGTCGTGCGCCAGGGTCCACTTGACATTTGCATTGGGGAAAGTTACCTCAGCCGAGAGGCTCCCACCAGACCACACTCTAGATATACTGGCTGAGATAGAGGTGCCCGCACAGCGCACAGGCATTAGCCAATTACATGCGAAATTAAAATTCTATGTTCAGTTTCCACCGAAATGTCATTAAAAAAATTAAAAAAGAAAATCTTGTCTGTGTTTGGGTGGACATGAACAACTCCTGAAGGAATGATTGCATCGACATGAAATTTTCTATGTGTATCCAGAACCCCATAAGAACGACACCTATTAGTTTTCAGCCAAATCGGCCAAGGTAAAGGGGTGGATTAGAGGAGGGGACGGGCGTCACATCAAAAAATCTTAAAGTCCTATTATGATGCTTGCACCTAGACGAAATTCTAGATAAAGTTTGAGAAGTGCCTGAGTAAGACACGTATTGATTTACAGCTGAAATGAAGAGAGAAAGAATTTTGTGCATTAAAAATAATAGAACTGGAGAAAAACATTGTCCATGATTCTTCCATGAATTTTATTATTATCATTTTATTATTACTAACAAATATACGGCCCTCGGTTGGCCATTATCATGCAATGCACGTGTAATGTGTAATGGACGAAACTAGTCATATTCGCAGAAATAGGTAGAATATGAAGACGTTTCTATTTTGAACGTTGTTTGCCTAAAGTTGAAAATAAAGGAGATAAACACAATTAGGGAGAAGAATGACCTGTTTATCACTTTCAGGCTGTTAGTTATTGTGACTAATGCCCGGGCTTTAACTACGAGGTCATATCGCCTACTACCATAGCGCTCTTTCGTCGCACTGGTAGACATGAGCCCAACTCTTCAGTGGGAGTCCTAAATTTTGCCTATGGAGGTTTATTATCCGACGGTAGGGGTCATTAATCTGATATCGCACAGGCTCGGGCCCATCGCTTAATGTCCCATCCAGAGGTCGGCGTGCTTGTTTTTTTTTCTTTCCAGATAAAATAAACTAAGGGCCTCACCCGGGTTTCGAACCCTCTATCTTGAGCTGAGTAGACTATCACGCTACCTCTGATCTACCGACGCCTCCTAGTTTCAGGCTAATGTAAGTGATATAACGCCGTTACTCCCGGGCCACGCCGGGTACCCTGAATTATACTTTATTATTATCAAATGTTTTTAGGAGATTTTCCCCCGGACTGTACATTACGATAAGACCCCTCGCTGGCTTACTATGTATCCAGGTGACATTTAAATAATCCGGCCTTCCTTCACATTACCATAATGACATAAGAACTAGTCCGGACACCCCCCATCATTGGGCTTCCTCAGCCGGGTTGTGTTTCGCCTGCTATTTCATAGTCAACGTTCAAAGACTCGATATCGATTGTTTACCGGAATCTCATATTTTTTCGAACCCCTCTTTCTCTGTGTCTATATAACCACAGAAAGACCAAGTCCTAGCAAGTTTCCTGTCGAACAGAATCTTCCAGTTAATATCTTAAGTTGTGTGTACAGGGCGCCAGTCTGATTTCCGATCTTGTACTCACGATATGCCAGAGCCGCATTTCACTGTTAGCCACTTCTCCTGATCTTCCCAGCATCCAGATGGTTTCTAAGGGACATCGAAAACTTACTTATTGGTGATCGCCGGTGATTTCTTACACTGATAATACCTGAAATAAGTAAAATATTAAAGTGAAATTGAAAAATAGATATTTGATATTCAAAACAATCACGAAAGTAACAAAACGTAGTAGGTACTTAGTAAAATAGGAGGGTGGCGCACTCTGTATCGGAAGGGTTACTTTGTTTACAGATTATCGATTATGTCAAATAGAATTATCAAACTAACAATAAACTAAAGAGGAGATGGGGGCAGATTAGGAACATGTATGAAGTCAGATAATCGTTAACGACCTCTACCCTACATGATTAAACCTGGGTAGGCAACATTTAGGACTCCCACAGTAGAGTCAGGCTCATGTCTACCAGAGCGACGAATGAGTGCTCTGGTAGTGGGCGATATGACCTCGTAGTTAAGTGATGCTCCCTAGTCTGTACGAAGTCAGATAATCGTTAAAGACCTCTATCCTACATGATTAAACCTGGGTAGGCAACATTTAGGACTCACACAGTAGAGTCAGGCTCATGTCTACCAGAGCGACGATCGAGCGCTCTGGTAGTGGGCGGTATGACCTCGTAGTTAAAGCCCGGGCATGAGTCATAATAACCAATGAACCAACTAGACTGGTTGGGACCATTGGCGCTTTCGGCACGACACCGCCCCTGTTAAGTACAATTCATTCTTCTCAATCATAACTTCCTTTATTTAATCGCATTTTTTGCGCATTCTAGCTTTTCGTTATGTACCGAAGGACATGATCAAAGCCATGATCAATGCGAGTTTTAATGTGTTTTTGGAAGTATATACTTTTAAGGATTAAACATTTCGGAAAAATAGAATGAAAATGTTTTTAAATTATTATAATGAACACTTTTGTTTTAATTTTGGCTCTGAAGATAATTTTCGAACGCGAAATTATTATTTAATAATGAGGAATCCGGAAATCCCTGCCAAAACGTAATAAGTAGATGTAGAATGTTGAGGCTAGAAATGTGTGTGCTCCGTGGCCATGTTATGTTGGCAAGCCAGGAAGGGACTGAAGGCTAGCACAACTGCAGCTCCAATCCAGTGTCCTTAGATGGACACTCCGGCATCAGGATGTACCCACATGTAATTACATATGTCACATTATATAGGCAGGTGACGAGGAACAGGTGGGACACACAGTTTGAATCCAATACTACTGGAACTATCCTTTATGAAGACTGTTGTGATTGAGGATAACTCCACATTTCTCCCTAGAGAACAGCATTCACCTAATTCGATCGTTAGTAATATACCTAATGGATCTGTGGCGGGCCTCCAGGACAGGATAGTGGCGGACCTCTAGGACAGGAACTGTGGCGGAACTCTAGAACAGAATCTGTGGCGGACCTCTAGGACAGAATCTCTAATGGGCCCCCTGGACAGGATTTTTTTTTTTGACGTGACAACGTCTTATAATTTGGTAGGCCGGCACCCCATGTTCGAAAACTGCGTTATGTTACTTTCGGTAACACGTATCGCGCATGCGCCGAGAGAGAGAGAGATAGAGACAGCTGTTACTACTAATACAGAATATACATTATATTATAGTACAGCTGTTATTTTCTATATAGGGTGTAACAAGTCGAGAGGGCGATACTTAGGGATCTTATAGTAAACTTAATTCTGAACAAAAAAGTTCCTATAAACATAGGTCCGCAAATGCTTTGTTTAAAAGTTATAATCAAAAAACTGCAGGGCAAAGAAAGAAATACCTGCAATTGGTGTTAGGGATTAGGATCTGAATAGGGTTCAAAGTTCAATGCCATTCATGTTTATGAATGTTGGCTTCTATTTCAATGCAACTAATCTCATTTATTGTGAATCAGTTTTGCATAAAATGCCGCGAATGTTCACGAATGCGGAATATGCAGATATTCTATTTGTGTATGGTTTTTGTAACGGGAACAGTGATGCAGCTGTTGAGGAGTACCGAAGACGTTTCCCTCTTCGACGGATCCCCCATCGAAGGGTTTTCCAGGCTACTTATCAACTAATAAGAGAAACTGGCCGTGTTACAGAGCTGCCCACCAGAATAATTAATCCACGAGTCAATGTAAATCGAAGAGAAAATATCATCAGAGCTTTTGAAGTAAATCCGACGACAAGCACACGTCGGATCGGGCTTCAAATGCAGGTTTCGCAATATGGAAGTGTACAGAACCCTAAGGAGCGAACGTATGTACCCCTATCATTTTATTTCAGTACAGCATTTAGTACAGGGTGATGGTGAAGCAAGGATGCAATTCTGTAACTGGTATCTTCGTCGTTTAGCATCCAACCATCACTTTGGTAACAACATCTTATGGACAGATGAGGCTACATTCACCCGTGGCGGGATAGTGAATGTACATAATGAGCACTACTGGTCCATTCGAAATCCACACGCGACCAGGGTTACACACTATCGACATCAGTTTAGTGTTAATATTGGGTTGGTTTCATTGACCGCTATCTCCTTTCGCCAATATTTCTTCCTTCCCGATTCAATTCGGGTGCAATGCTAAATCTATTGGAAAATGATCTAGTGGACATCCTCGAGGATAACCCATTGAACTGCGAGTACATAGTTGGTTTCAAATGGATGGATGCCCAGCAGATAATGGCAGAGTAATTCGTGATTGGATGGACAGAAATTATCCAAGGAGATGGATCGGACGCTTTGGACCAGTAAGATGGCCTGCAAGAAGTTCCGACTTAACGCCCATGGATTTTTACGTTTGGGGGGCGTTAAAAACTAACGTTTATTCGCAATCTGTAAACATTAGGGAAGAACTGGTTGAACGGATTCAGAGCCCTTGTGACGAAATGAGAGGACAGGAACAAGAGGCATAAATTCAGTTGCCCGGAGGTGTCAATTATGTGTAAGACAACAGGGATGACATTTTGAACAATTATTGTAGTTACTCTTTACTTTCAAGTGATTAGTGTTGTATTAGCGTTTTTTGATTATAACTTTAAACAAAGCATTTGCGGACCTATGTTTATAGGAACTTTTTTGTTCAGAATTAAGTTTACTATAAGATCCCTAAGTATCGCCCTCTCCACTTGTTATACCCTAGTTATCCAATGTTATTATTAGATAAATACAGATTAATAATATTAATAATAAACTCGTTTTTTAACTATTTTGCTTATGAATGTTTTCTTTCTATGTTGTTTTTAAATTGTTTCAAGGTTCAAAAATTTTATTGAAATGATTTGTTATATTTGATTCTTGACACTTTCGCTATCTCGCAACTCAGACGTTGTCACGCTCATTTCGCCACGCATCGGAGTAGCACGCACCCGATTTTTTTTTTAGTTGACATTCAAAACAATCACGAAAGTAACAAAAAGTAGCAGTACAATAGGAGGGTGGCGCACTCTGTATCGGAAGGGTGACTTGAGGACTCTCTCGGGAAACGTAGCAGTACAATAGGAGGGTGGCGCACTCTGTATCGGAAGGGTGACTTGAGGACTCTCTCGGGAAACGTAGCAGTACAATAGGAGGGTGGCGCACTCTGTATCGGAAGGGTGACTTGAGGACTCTCTCGGGAAAAGTAGCAGTACAATAGGAGGGTGGCGCACTCTGTATCGGAAGGGTGACTTGAGGACTCTCTCGGGAAACGTAGCAGTACAATAGGAGGGTGGCGCACTCTGTATCGGAAGGGTGACTTGAGGACTCTCTCGGGAAAAGTAGCAGTACAATAGGAGGGTGGCGCACTCTGTATCGGAAGGGTGACTTGAGGACTCTCTCGGGAAACGTAGCAGTACAATAGGAGGGTGGCGCACTCTGTATCGGAAGGGTGACTTGAGGACTCTCTCGGGAAAAGTAGCAGTACAATAGGAGGGTGGCGCACTCTGTATCGGAAGGGTGACTTGAGGACTCTCTCGGGAAAAGTAGCAGTACAATAGGAGGGTGGCGCACTCTGTATCGGAAGGGTGACTTGAGGACTCTCTCGGGAAAAGTAGCAGTACAATAGGAGGGTGGCGCACTCTGTATCGGAAGGGTGACTTGAGGACTCTCTCGGGAAACGTAGCAGTACAATAGGAGGGTGGCGCACTCTGTATCGGAAGGGTGACTTGAGGACTCTCTCGGGAAACGTAGCAGTACAATAGGAGGGTGGCGCACTCTGTATCGGAAGGGTGACTTGAGGACTCTCTCGGGAAACGTAGCAGTACAATAGGAGGGTGGCGCACTCTGTATCGGAAGGGTGACTTGAGGACTCTCTCGGGAAAAGTAGCAGTACAATAGGAGGGTGGCGCACTCTGTATCGGAAGGGTGACTTGAGGACTCTCTCGGGAAAAGTAGCAGTACAATAGGAGGGTGGCGCACTCTGTATCGGAAGGGTGACTTGAGGACTCTCTCGGGAAACGTAGCAGTACAATAGGAGGGTGGCGCACTCTGTATCGGAAGGGTGACTTGAGGACTCTCTCGGGAAAAGTAGCAGTACAATAGGAGGGTGGCGCACTCTGTATCGGAAGGGTGACTTGAGGACTCTCTCGGGAAAAGTAGCAGTACAATAGGAGGGTGGCGCACTCTGTATCGGAAGGGTGACTTGAGGACTCTCTCGGGAAAAGTAGCAGTACAATAGGAGGGTGGCGCACTCTGTATCGGAAGGGTGACTTGAGGACTCTCTCGGGAAACGTAGCAGTACAATAGGAGGGTGGCGCACTCTGTATCGGAAGGGTGACTTGAGGACTCTCTCGGGAAACGTAGCAGTACAATAGGAGGGTGGCGCACTCTGTATCGGAAGGGTGACTTGAGGACTCTCTCGGGAAACGTAGCAGTACAATAGGAGGGTGGCGCACTCTGTATCGGAAGGGTGACTTGAGGACTCTCTCGGGAAAAGTAGCAGTACAATAGGAGGGTGGCGCACTCTGTATCGGAAGGGTGACTTGAGGACTCTCTCGGGAAAAGTAGCAGTACAATAGGAGGGTGGCGCACTCTGTATCGGAAGGGTGACTTGAGGACTCTCTCGGGAAACGTAGCAGTACAATAGGAGGGTGGCGCACTCTGTATCGGAAGGGTGACTTGAGGACTCTCTCGGGAAACGTAGCAGTACAATAGGAGGGTGGCGCACTCTGTATCGGAAGGGTGACTTGAGGACTCTCTCGGGAAACGTAGCAGTACAATAGGAGGGTGGCGCACTCTGTATCGGAAGGGTGACTTGAGGACTCTCTCGGGAAACGTAGCAGTACAATAGGAGGGTGGCGCACTCTGTATCGGAAGGGTGACTTGAGGACTCTCTCGGGAAACGTAGCAGTACAATAGGAGGGTGGCGCACTCTGTATCGGAAGGGTGACTTGAGGACTCTCTCGGGAAACGTAGCAGTACAATAGGAGGGTGGCGCACTCTGTATCGGAAGGGTGACTTGAGGACTCTCTCGGGAAAAGTAGCAGTACAATAGGAGGGTGGCGCACTCTGTATCGGAAGGGTGACTTGAGGACTCTCTCGGGAAAAGTAGCAGTACAATAGGAGGGTGGCGCACTCTGTATCGGAAGGGTGACTTGAGGACTCTCTCGGGAAACGTAGCAGTACAATAGGAGGGTGGCGCACTCTGTATCGGAAGGGTGACTTGAGGACTCTCTCGGGAAACGTAGCAGTACAATAGGAGGGTGGCGCACTCTGTATCGGAAGGGTGACTTGAGGACTCTCTCGGGAAAAGTAGCAGTACAATAGGAGGGTGGCGCACTCTGTATCGGAAGGGTGACTTGAGGACTCTCTCGGGAAAAGTAGCAGTACAATAGGAGGGTGGCGCACTCTGTATCGGAAGGGTGACTTGAGGACTCTCTCGGGAAACGTAGCAGTACAATAGGAGGGTGGCGCACTCTGTATCGGAAGGGTGACTTGAGGACTCTCTCGGGAAACGTAGCAGTACAATAGGAGGGTGGCGCACTCTGTATCGGAAGGGTGACTTGAGGACTCTCTCGGGAAACGTAGCAGTACAATAGGAGGGTGGCGCACTCTGTATCGGAAGGGTGACTTGAGGACTCTCTCGGGAAACGTAGCAGTACAATAGGAGGGTGGCGCACTCTGTATCGGAAGGGTGACTTGAGGACTCTCTCGGGAAACGTAGCAGTACAATAGGAGGGTGGCGCACTCTGTATCGGAAGGGTGACTTGAGGACTCTCTCGGGAAACGTAGCAGTACAATAGGAGGGTGGCGCACTCTGTATCGGAAGGGTGACTTGAGGACTCTCTCGGGAAACGTAGCAGTACAATAGGAGGGTGGCGCACTCTGTATCGGAAGGGTGACTTGAGGACTCTCTCGGGAAACGTAGCAGTACAATAGGAGGGTGGCGCACTCTGTATCGGAAGGGTGACTTGAGGACTCTCTCGGGAAACGTAGCAGTACAATAGGAGGGTGGCGCACTCTGTATCGGAAGGGTGACTTGAGGACTCTCTCGGGAAACGCCGGTAAGGTAAGTTGGAGGACCCAACCGATCGCTCCGGCGAGTGCTACCGGCCCGTAGCACCAAGATTATCGTTATCAAATTTATTATTTATTGATCGATATTTTCGACAGTTATTATTATTATTATTATATATTAACAACAATATTATATAATATATAATAATATATTGAATTATTATATATTATATTTTTTTATATTTACACTGCTATATTATTTTTATTCACCACAAATTTTATTTATTGTGACAAATTTAAGCGTATTGAAGCATCTTAACCTAAAAGTTTCGGTCGAAAGATCATTTTATGGTTCGTAATATTGATATTTTAGTTAAATTCACTACAACGGTAAATATGATCAATAATGTTTCAAAAGTACAATGTTATCATCTTTTTAGAGTTTATTTTTATTGTTATTGCTTTTAAGAACACATTGAAGTACAACATAAAAAGTCAAATGCAGTCAAATGCATTTTACACACTTTCTTATTCCATGTACGTAAAAATGCTCGAAAACAGCTGACATTACAAATAAAGAAGTGTTTAGTTGTGTCTGTGCGCTGCGCTTACGCAATTACATCAACGATACTTACGCTCCGACATCGCCCCTACCGAGAGCTAAGATGTTTACTCATCAAAAAAATATGTAATATATATACTGTGATGTATAAAAAATACACACATTCAAATTATTAATATTATAAAAAATTAATTATATTTATTTTTGTATAAAATCCAAGAAGCAACTAAATTAGTAAATAAATATATGAATGCATTTTGTTTTAAAACAACCCATGAATAAAAAAAACAAAACATGACCATCAGCTGTTTTTAATGAGTGTAGAGGAGTCGAAGGTTGGAAGATCTGAGTTGAGATGGAGAGAGTTTAGGCTTAAGGTGTGGAGAACTAAGTTGTAGTGAATTGATTGTGATTAATTGGAGTTTTAATTGAAATAGATGCACAAAGGAGGTACTTTAATTTATTTATATGTTTTATATGCCCTAAAATAACTTAAATTTGAAGAATGGCCAGCATTTAGAGAGAAAAGAGACTAAAAAATAAATGTAAAAATGAGGTTGTAACATTTTCTTTTTGTAGATAATTTGATTTTTTTTTTATCTCTTAGTTATTAATTTTATTATGTAAGTAGTTTAAGTAAATAAATCCAATTATTTGTTCTCGTAAATTCTATGCTATTCATTTTCCCTGTTGTCCCAGAAAGATAATTTAAAAAAAAAGCTTTGGATTAGATTTAATATTATTGAAAAAATTTAGAAAAACAATATGGCCTCTTAAGAAATCCAAATGAAAAGTTTGTTATTGAAATTTTTTAAAATTACGTACAATTTCTTAGAAATTGCACATTTTGAACTTTTGATATTTTTTTAGGACCCTGTAGAAATCAAAATTTAGTAAAAGACCATAAATATTATTTCTACAGGAAATTTGGTAATTAATAATGTTATTAAATTTATTTATTTGTTTTATTATTATTAATTTCAATTTATTCAATTATTATTTATATTTTTATTTAACAACATAAATTTAATTATCACAATACATATATGTATATGTGGAGTACCAAATTGAAAACTTTAATAAGATCATATTAATAATAACGTAGAATGGCTATTCTATGGATGATAATGTGAAGCCCAAGTTAGTGTTGAGCTGGCTAGTTGGTTAGGTTGGTAACCTGTTGAGAGGTGAGCCTGGCTGGAGTGTTCCTTTACAAAGCTGTCCTTTCAGGTGCCCCCCCCCCACTTTAACTTTACCATCAACACTTCTTAATGACATGAATAGCCAGCGTTTTGCTGTATTAGAGCACTAGAAAAGATAGATATTCTCGTCCGCCATTTTGGACCCTTCTGTCCTAACCTGCTAATGTAAATAGTATAGTGTTCATATAGCGTTGACGGAAAATCTAATTCAATTTTTGTTAAATTTCCTGTTTGTAAAAAGTTGAACAACAGGAAAACAAATTTTAAGTGCATTTCAATCGATGTAGAGCATCTGGAGTTCCAAAAAGAAGTGTTTTATTTAAAGCAGTCCATGTAGTAGATTCATTTTCCATTGTAATTGTCAAAGGTATAAGGGTTTTTCTTGATGTATGCCAAAGTTATATGTGATGAATATAATTAATTAATAATTATATATTAGCAATAATTTAATTATTCTTGATTAATAAGTATTTTTTTTTTTTTTTTTCTATTCAATATTCTCTGACCTAGGCAGTTAGTATTAAGTACGGCACACTTCTTGGGCATCTGCTCGGGATATGCGCGAAAGAGATTCCACATCTTTGGTAGAGATGCAATCGCAGAGGAAGATTGGACTATGAGAGCATTCTTAGGTTCATTAAGGAAACTGGGAGACTGAGCACTCCATGAAGGACTTGGGTCAGGTAGTATAAGTATAGTATAAATATAGGCATATTATAGTTAATATAATAAGGGGGAAGTCAAGCGCTTCCAGGGAAGGGATAAAAGCACTGAATACTTAGGTCCCTAGGTGTAATACACCAGCCCACCATATATATATTTTAGTATTAAGTATATTTTTTAAAATTCTTTCATTATAGTATTTTTTCGTTGTTACTATGGTATTTTTTTATTCTTTATTTTTATATTTATCAATTATTTTACTTATTATTTTCAAAATGAATAAATTTCTTTTATTTCATTAGGTGACAAATCATGCATACATTTCTATTAATATTTACATGTTTACAAATTTTTGTACATATGAATACAGCTTACATCTATTATTTTTTTTTTTTTTTTTTTTTTTTCTTTTGGCTTTATGAACGGTGCATATTAGCCATGTCAATGTGTTATGTATAATTATTTAAGACATCCATGGCCCCGGGAGGGAGTTCTATCTACGAAATAAAACTCACTCCCGGACGGGATTCGAACCCGCAAACCATGGTGAGACCATGCGACCAAAGCCCTACGCTCTAGCCCGCACGGCCACCATGGCCCCCATCTATTATTTACAAACAATTAAATATAAAAAAAAGGACAATTACTTATAGTAAGTTATCAATGAATAAAAGAAGTCTGCATTCAATTCTTGGCAGTATATGCTATTTTCACTGTCGCAGAACCGCAGACAATTTTTTCGCTACTGAAGTTCTCGGAGTCATTTTTAACGCAAAATGACCGCACTGTGAAGTAATGTTTTACAATTTTATGAATCAGGAAGCAGTGAAAGCAATGTTTGCCTTTTTTATGATCAATTCTATTAAAGGTAGCCTTCCATTCCTCAACATAAAGTCTTTGTAGATGTTGTAATAATGTTCGCAAAACAAATTCAAACGTTATAGCGAAGCACTTCAAACTGTTTACAACGTGAAAACGAATCACTTTTGTAGATTCCTTAATTTTTTCATTGAATTTTCAATGAAGTTAACAAAAAAGTACCGGGATTGCATTGGTATGCCATTGTTGACAATCCACGACTGGGTCCAAAATGGCCGACGAGAATACTCCTATATTCTAGTTCCTTACTAAGTATCACTTAAAACATATTTTTATATATTTATTTTTTGTTAGCATTTTTCTCTCAAATTTAATAATTTAACTTTTGCCTCTTCAGATTGGCTTTAACTGCACCAATTACACAAATAACTCAAGGGTCGCTGGACATTGATCGCATGAACTTACCACGATTGCGCTTTCGAATCCTGTCTGCGAGAGAGATTTCTTTCATAGATAGAACTTTTCCTTCGGTGGGAGGAGTGAAGGGGATAAGTGAGTGGGGGCGACAGAAAAACAGTTCAATTTTGGAGGTCCGTAAATAGAAGGGACGATTCTAATCTGGATGCTGAGGTTTGCTTGAGGTCGTCTTCCATAATGTACCGGACTGGGACTTGGCCGCCTACAGACTCTTATCCTCCTCCAGCCGCCATTCAGTCTATAGTCGGTCTTAGGATTGTCGATTGGTATTTATCGCGTGACAGGACTGAACTCCAATATACCACTCAAAGGTGTGTGGAACAGTACGGCCACCTGTAGGTAGGCCATCGCTAAAAACCTTAAGTTTTAATGGAATATAAAACTGACAGAGAAGAAGAAGAATTGAAAATAACAATAACTGCTGGATTTGGCCGCCTCCCAGCCATGTCAGGGTCTCGTGCCATCTGTAGATAGCCCATCACTAAGAACATTGCGTTAATGCAATATAAAACTGACATAGAAGAAAACGGAGTATTAGAAGAGCTGCTGGATTTGCCCGCCTCCCAACCAAGTCAGGGTCTCGTGCCACCTGTAGATAGCCCATCACTAAGAACATTGCGTTAATGCAATATAAAACTGACATAGAAGAAAACGGAGTATTAGAAGAGCTGCTGGATTTGGCCGCCTCCCAGCCATGTCAGGGTCTCGTGCCACCTGTAGATAGCCCATCACTAAGAACATTGCGTTAATGCAATATAAAACTGACAAAGGAGTATTAGAAGAGCTGCTGGATTTGGCCGCCTCCCAGCCAAGTCAGGGTCTCGTGCCACCTGTAGATAGCCCATCACTAAGAACATTGCGTTAATGCAATATAAAACTGACAAAGGAGTATTAGAAGAGCTGCTGGATTTGGCCGCCTCCCAGCCAAGTCAGGGTCTCGTGCCACCTGTAGATAGCCCATCACTAAGAACATTGCGTTAATGCAATATAAAACTGACAAAGGAGTATTAGAAGAGCTGCTGGATTTGGCCGCCTCCCAGCCAAGTCAGGGTCTCGTGCCACCTGTAGATAGCCCATCACTAAGAACATTGCGTTAATGCAATATAAAACTGACAAAGGAGTATTAGAAGAGCTGCTGGATTTGGCCGCCTCCCAGCCATGTCAGGGTCTCGTGCCACCTGTAGATAGCCCATCACTAAGAACATTGCGTTAATGCAATATAAAACTGACAAAGGAGTATTAGAAGAGCTGCTGGATTTGGCCGCCTCCCAGCCATGTCAGGGTCTCGTGCCACCTGTAGATAGCCCATCACTAAGAACATTGCGTTAATGCAATATAAAACTGACAAAGGAGTATTAGAAGAGCTGCTGGATTTGGCCGCCTCCCAGCCATGTCAGGGTCTCGTGCCACCTGTAGATAGCCCATCACTAAGAACATTGCGTTAATGCAATATAAAACTGACAAAGGAGTATTAGAAGAGCTGCTGGATTTGGCCGCCTCCCAACCAAGTCAGGGTCTCGTGCCACCTGTAGATAGCCCATCACTAAGAACATTGCGTTAATGCAATATAAAACTGACAAAGGAGTATTAGAAGAGCTGCTGGATTTGGCCGCCTCCCAGCCATGTCAGGGTCTCGTGCCACCTGTAGATAGCCCATCACTAAGAACATTGCGTTAATGCAATATAAAACTGACAAAGGAGTATTAGAAGAGCTGCTGGATTTGGCCGCCTCCCAGCCATGTCAGGGTCTCGTGCCACCTGTAGATAGCCCATCACTAAGAACATTGCGTTAATGCAATATAAAACTGACAAAGGAGTATTAGAAGAGCTGCTGGATTTGGCCGCCTCCCAGCCATGTCAGGGTCTCGTGCCACCTGTAGATAGCCCATCACTAAGAACATTGCGTTAATGCAATATAAAACTGACAAAGGAGTATTAGAAGAGCTGCTGGATTTGGCCGCCTCCCAGCCATGTCAGGGTCTCGTGCCACCTGTAGATAGCCCATCACTAAGAACATTGCGTTAATGCAATATAAAACTGACAAAGGAGTATTAGAAGAGCTGCTGGATTTGGCCGCCTCCCAGCCATGTCAGGGTCTCGTGCCACCTGTAGATAGCCCATCACTAAGAACATTGCGTTAATGAAATATAAAACTGACAAAGGAGTATTAGAAGAGCTGCTGGATTTGGCCGCCTCCCAACCAAGTCAGGGTCTCGTGCCACCTGTAGATAGCCCATCACTAAGAACATTGCGTTAATGCAATATAAAACTGACAAAGGAGTATTAGAAGAGCTGCTGGATTTGGCCGCCTCCCAGCCATGTCAGGGTCTCGTGCCACCTGTAGATAGCCCATCACTAAGAACATTGCGTTAATGCAATATAAAACTGACAAAGGAGTATTAGAAGAGCTGCTGGATTTGGCCGCCTCCCAGCCATGTCAGGGTCTCGTGCCACCTGTAGATAGCCCATCACTAAGAACATTGCGTTAATGCAATATAAAACTGACAAAGGAGTATTAGAAGAACTGCTGGATTTGGCCGCCTCCCAGCCATGTCAGGGTCTCGTGCCACCTGTAGATAGCCCATCACTAAGAACATTGCGTTAATGCAATATAAAACTGACAAAGGAGTATTAGAAGAGCTGCTGGATTTGGCCGCCTCCCAACCAAGTCAGGGTCTCGTGCCACCTGTAGATAGCCCATCACTAAGAACATTGCGTTAATGCAATATAAAACTGACAAAGGAGTATTAGAAGAGCTGCTGGATTTGGCCGCCTCCCAGCCATGTCAGGGTCTCGTGCCACCTGTAGATAGCCCATCACTAAGAACATTGCGTTAATGAAATATAAAACTGACAAAGGAGTATTAGAAGAGCTGCTGGATTTGGCCGCCTCCCAGCCATGTCAGGGTCTCGTGCCACCTGTAGATAGCCCATCACTAAGAACATTGCGTTAATGAAATAAAAAACTGACAAAGGAGTATTAGAAGAGCTGCTGGATTTGGCCGCCTCCCAGCCATGTCAGGGTCTCGTGCCACCTGTAGATAGCCCATCACTAAGAACATTGCGTTAATGAAATAAAAAACTGACAAAGGAGTATTAGAAGAGCTGCTGGATTTGGCCGCCTCCCAGCCATGTCAGGGTCTCGTGCCACCTGTAGATAGCCCATCACTAAGAACATTGCGTTAATGCAATATAAAACTGACAAAGGAGTATTAGAAGAGCTGCTGGATTTGGCCGCCTCCCAGCCATGTCAGGGTCTCGTGCCACCTGTAGATAGCCCATCACTAAGAACATTGCGTTAATGCAATATAAAACTGACAAAGGAGTATTAGAAGAGCTGCTGGATTTGGCCGCCTCCCAGCCAAGTCAGGGTCTCGTGCCACCTGTAGATAGCCCATCACTAAGAACATTGCGTTAATGAAATATAAAACTGACAAAGGAGTATTAGAAGAGCTGCTGGATTTGGCCGCCTCCCAGCCATGTCAGGGTCTCGTGCCACCTGTAGATAGCCCATCACTAAGAACATTGCGTTAATGCAATATAAAACTGACAAAGGAGTATTAGAAGAGCTGCTGGATTTGGCCGCCTCCCAGCCATGTCAGGGTCTCGTGCCACCTGTAGATAGCCCATCACTAAGAACATTGCGTTAATGAAATATAAAACTGACAAAGGAGTATTAGAAGAGCTGCTGGATTTGGCCGCCTCCCAACCAAGTCAGGGTCTCGTGCCACCTGTAGATAGCCCATCACTAAGAACATTGCGTTAATGCAATATAAAACTGACAAAGGAGTATTAGAATAGCTGCTGGATTTGGCCGCCTCCCAGCCATGTCAGGGTCTCGTGCCACCTGTAGATAGCCCATCACTAAGAACATTGCGTTAATGAAATATAAAACTGACAAAGGAGTATTAGAAGAGCTGCTGGATTTGGCCGCCTCCCAGCCATGTCAGGGTCTCGTGCCACCTGTAGATAGCCCATCACTAAGAACATTGCGTTAATGAAATAAAAAACTGACAAAGGAGTATTAGAAGAGCTGCTGGATTTGGCCGCCTCCCAGCCATGTCAGGGTCTCGTGCCACCTGTAGATAGCCCATCACTAAGAACATTGCGTTAATGAAATAAAAAACTGACAAAGGAGTATTAGAAGAGCTGCTGGATTTGGCCGCCTCCCAGCCATGTCAGGGTCTCGTGCCACCTGTAGATAGCCCATCACTAAGAACATTGCGTTAATGCAATATAAAACTGACAAAGGAGTATTAGAAGAGCTGCTGGATTTGGCCGCCTCCCAGCCATGTCAGGGTCTCGTGCCACCTGTAGATAGCCCATCACTAAGAACATTGCGTTAATGCAATATAAAACTGACAAAGGAGTATTAGAAGAGCTGCTGGATTTGGCCGCCTCCCAGCCAAGTCAGGGTCTCGTGCCACCTGTAGATAGCCCATCACTAAGAACATTGCGTTAATGAAATATAAAACTGACAAAGGAGTATTAGAAGAGCTGCTGGATTTGGCCGCCTCCCAGCCATGTCAGGGTCTCGTGCCACCTGTAGATAGCCCATCACTAAGAACATTGCGTTAATGCAATATAAAACTGACAAAGGAGTATTAGAAGAGCTGCTGGATTTGGCCGCCTCCCAGCCATGTCAGGGTCTCGTGCCACCTGTAGATAGCCCATCACTAAGAACATTGCGTTAATGAAATATAAAACTGACAAAGGAGTATTAGAAGAGCTGCTGGATTTGGCCGCCTCCCAACCAAGTCAGGGTCTCGTGCCACCTGTAGATAGCCCATCACTAAGAACATTGCGTTAATGCAATAAAAAACTGACAAAGGAGTATTAGAAGAGCTGCTGGATTTGGCCGCCTCCCAGCCATGTCAGGGTCTCGTGCCACCTGTAGATAGCCCATCACTAAGAACATTGCGTTAATGCAATATAAAACTGACAAAGGAGTATTAGAAGAGCTGCTGGATTTGGCCGCCTCCCAGCCATGTCAGGGTCTCGTGCCACCTGTAGATAGCCCATCACTAAGAACATTGCGTTAATGCAATATAAAACTGACAAAGGAGTATTAGAAGAGCTGCTGGATTTGGCCGCCTCCCAGCCATGTCAGGGTCTCGTGCCACCTGTAGATAGCCCATCACTAAGAACATTGCGTTAATGAAATATAAAACTGACAAAGGAGTATTAGAAGAGCTGCTGGATTTGGCCGCCTCCCAACCAAGTCAGGGTCTCGTGCCACCTGTAGATAGCCCATCACTAAGAACATTGCGTTAATGCAATAAAAAACTGACAAAGGAGTATTAGAAGAGCTGCTGGATTTGGCCGCCTCCCAGCCAAGTCAGGGTCTCGTGCCACCTGTAGATAGCCCATCACTAAGAACATTGCGTTAATGCAATAAAAAACTGACAAAGGAGTATTAGAAGAGCTGCTGGATTTGGCCGCCTCCCAGCCATGTCAGGGTCTCGTGCCACCTGTAGATAGCCCATCACTAAGAACATTGCGTTAATGAAATATAAAACTGACAGAGGAGTATTAGAAGAGCTGCTGGATTTGGCCGCCTCCCAGCCATGTCAGGGTCTCGTGCCACCTGTAGATAGCCCATCACTAAGAACATTGCGTTAATGCAATAAAAAACTGACAAAGGAGTATTAGAAGAGCTGCTGGATTTGGCCGCCTCCCAGCCATGTCAGGGTCTCGTGCCACCTGTAGATAGCCCATCACTAAGAACATTGCGTTAATGCAATATAAAACTGACAAAGGAGTATTAGAAGAGCTGCTGGATTTGGCCGCCTCCCAACCAAGTCAGGGTCTCGTGCCACCTGTAGATAGCCCATCACTAAGAACATTGCGTTAATGCAATATAAAACTGACAAAGGAGTATTAGAAGAGCTGCTGGATTTGGCCGCCTCCCAACCAAGTCAGGGTCTCGTGCCACCTGTAGATAGCCCATCACTAAGAACATTGCGTTAATGCAATAAAAAACTGACAAAGGAGTATTAGAAGAGCTGCTGGATTTGGCCGCCTCCCAACCAAGTCAGGGTCTCGTGCCACCTGTAGATAGCCCATCACTAAGAACATTGCGTTAATGCAATATAAAACTGACAAAGGAGTATTAGAAGAGCTGCTGGATTTGGCCGCCTCCCAGCCATGTCAGGGTCTCGTGCCACCTGTAGATAGCCCATCACTAAGAACATTGCGTTAATGCAATATAAAACTGACAAAGGAGTATTAGAAGAGCTGCTGGATTTGGCCGCCTCCCAACCAAGTCAGGGTCTCGTGCCACCTGTAGATAGCCCATCACTAAGAACATTGCGTTAATGCAATATAAAACTGACAAAGGAGTATTAGAAGAGCTGCTGTATTTGGCCGCCTCCCAACCAAGTCAGGGTCTCGTGCCACCTGTAGATAGCCCATCACTAAGAACATTGCGTTAATGCAATATAAAACTGACAAAGGAGTATTAGAAGAGCTGCTGGATTTGGCCGCCTCCCAGCCATGTCAGGGTCTCGTGCCACCTGTAGATAGCCCATCACTAAGAACATTGCGTTAATGCAATATAAAACTGACAAAGGAGTATTAGAAGAGCTGCTGGATTTGGCCGCCTCCCAGCCATGTCAGGGTCTCGTGCCACCTGTAGATAGCCCATCACTAAGAACATTGCGTTAATGCAATAAAAAACTGACAAAGGAGTATTAGAAGAGCTGCTGGATTTGGCCGCCTCCCAGCCATGTCAGGGTCTCGTGCCACCTGTAGATAGCCCATCACTAAGAACATTGCGTTAATGAAATATAAAACTGACAAAGGAGTATTAGAAGAGCTGCTGGATTTGGCCGCCTCCCAGCCATGTCAGGGTCTCGTGCCACCTGTAGATAGCCCATCACTAAGAACATTGCGTTAATGCAATATATAACTGACAAAGGAGTATTAGAAGAGCTGCTGGATTTGGCCGCCTCCCAACCATGTCAGGGCCCTTGTTGGACGACAGTCCGCCAGAGGGCTCCCATATCTGCTATCTCCTGCCAACAGTTAAATATATAGCTCATCTCCGGCTCCATTTCTCAAAGTTCAACATTAAACACATTATTACATTTACATTTAATACTTTATATCTGAGAAGCAGATGGATTGTGTACAAAAATGAGAATGTTCAACAATTGCAGAAAATGGTTTACCTACTCCAACAGAGCTAATATTAATTCAAGCAAGATATACTAGCATAAAAATAGTGAGATTTTTTACTGGAATTCCATATTTTTCCGGACCCCTCTCTCTCTCTCTCTCTATGTCTATAGAACACTAAAAATCAAACATATCACCTACTATATTCTTCCCCAGAACGAATTAATTTACTTTTCGGTCCCCCTCCAGAATTAGTCGACCGTTTGCGCTAATATTAAACAGTTGACATATCTAGGAGAAATTACGTGTCGATATATTCATTACAACGGCAGTTATTAGTTTTTGAGTTAAGCCTTTCCCCTAATCTCTCTCACACTAAGGAGATGCGCTCCTAGCAGCGATATCTCCAACCTTCCCGACCTGTCCCTGTCTTGCACGCTCCTGTCATGGGAGGTAACATTGTCCTGACCTGGTGGCCCCATCCCTGACAGAGCTTCCCACTCAGCAGATGCGCTCCTAGCAGCGATATCTCCAACCTTCCCGACCTGTCCCTGTCTTGCACGCTCCTGTCACGGGAGGTAACATTGTCCTTTTTTTTTTTATTATTTTTTTTTTTATTTTTTTTTATTTACTTTTTATTTTTATTGTTTTTTTTTATTTTTTTTTTTTTACGTGTGTACCGGCCCCTGAAGGAGGCTCAACGACACACGTCCGCCGCGTGGGAGGGAATAAGGGCACTTATTTAAGATTTTTTTACCCCTCAGGCAACCGTACTGCCGATGGGACATGTAGGCATGAACCTGGGCGCGAATTCTGTTGAGGATGAGAGTCTCTAGCACCTTACCGAGCACGGGAAGGAGGCTGATTGGTCTATAACTCGCTGCCAAAGCAGGGTCCCTGTCCCCAGGCTTGAGAAACGTGCAAACAATCGCCCGTTTCCATGCTCTCGGGAAGTGGCCCCGCCTCAAGCAGGCATTGTACAGGTGCATCAGATCTGGCCTGATGGCCGGGAGAGCTTTCTTGATCATGGCCGCATCTATGAGATCACTCCCAGGGGCGCCGCCACTCTTCTGCTTCCCAACCGCCAAATCCAAATCGATCACATCCCAATCAGGTGCATCCTCCGTATCCGGCAGTGTACGAGATTCAAACGTGATGTCATGCTGGCTGGGTGTATCTTCCTCCGGGTTATCCGCCGGGAAGGCCTCCTTCAGGTACATCCTACCGGCCTCCTCCAAAGACAAGGCGTACAAACCGCCGTCTCTGATGGAGGCTACGGGGGCGACCGCTTTGAGCCTGCCGGTGGCAACCCGGTAGGGGATCCCCCACGGGTTTTTGCTGCTCTCGTCCTCAATGAACTTCCTCCAGCTTTCCTTTTTTGCGCTTTCGATCCGCTTACCATAAGCCTTGCTTAGTTGCCTGTACTCTTCCCTTCGCATCCACCTTAGGAGAGGGTCTCGGCACCGTTGGCTCCTTCTCCTGGCACGATGAACGGCCCTTTTGGCAAGGGTGAGGTCCTCGCTCCACCAGGGGACCTTCTTGGGCCGGTTGACTTTTCTCGGGATGGTTTCGTCGGCAGCTCGCAGCAAAATGCTGCTGAGTTTGCCAACCTCCTCCTCAATCTGGTCAACCGGGTCCAAGCCCCTGAGGCCCTCCCATTCCTCGTCACAGGAGTAGGTGGTGACAGACGCCACGAAGGCGTCAGATATGGGCTTGCGAGTAGCAAAGCGGGGGTCCCTAGGCCTGACTGCAGGGAGCTGGGCATCAAAGAGCCGAACGTCTAGGACACTATGGTCGCTAGATGTGCTCTCTCGGACGCTCCAGCCGCCAAAGCCCGGTATAGGGCACTCGACACCAAAGTGACGTCTATGTGAGACTCTCCATTGGGGCCACGGAAAGTGGGAGAGGAGTGCGGGTCATTAACAATGCATAGATCATGGCGGGCGATCACGTCCAGCAGTCTGTCGCCCCGGCGGTCGGTGCGAACCTACCCCCACGCTGCAGACCAGGCATTGACGTCGGCCATGACCATGACACTGCGCCCCGCGAGAGTGTCCAGGACCAGCTCCAGGTGGCCCAGCTGTCGCTCTATGTTTTCATTTGGCGGGAAATATCCACTGATCACATAGCAACTCGCGTTGGCGTGCCTGATACAAGCCACAGCTATATGGCTGGTGGACAGATGGTGGAGTGCCATCACGTCCACTTGAGGGCCGGTCACGACGATCGGCTGCCATTGGGCGATCGCCGTTCCGTGCGCCAGAGATAATTCTGTGGCCAGTACCAAGGCCTGCCACGCAGCCTCTGACGCAGTAGGACTCCTGGAGAGCTAATACATCAACACTCTCGGCAGTCACCAAATGCCGCAGCTCCTCCGCCACTATCCTGCGCCTGTGCATGTTGATCTGCCATAGGCGGAGGCCCTCGCGCATTCTACCCGCCATAATCGGTGCGTGAGACTAGGGCCTCTAAGGCACGGATGTATGACGGACAAGTTTCGCTATCAGCCGTGTGTGCGGCGCGAGGACCCCGTCTGCGGCAGTTCACGCAGGTCGGCGCTTGGGCCTTATTGGGACAGCTGGCGCTGTCATGACCCTCCACCGAACACCTCGCACATACCTGTGGTCTGTTGCACGTTGTTGCAACGTGTCCGAAGACCTGGCATCTCCAACACCTCGAAACCTCCAGGCAGTCCTTGACCCTGAAAAGGAACCATCCTAGAGTTATCCTCCCGGAGCTGATGAGGGCTCCTCTGGTTGCTGCAGTCGCCTCAACTACCCAGTTTTCGGTCGATCCGCCCCTAGGGCCCCTCTCGTACACCAGCCTGGGGGATTCCAAGCCCGGGTACTGAGCCTGGAACCTCCCGGAGAAATCCCCCTCCGACCAACCAGAGGGTATGCCGTAGACGACCAGACGCGGGCTCCTTTTAGGAAGCGCCTGCGCCTGGGGGGCCAGGGTTTGGTCCAGGAGAGCTGGGGGGTTATTGAGGGAGGGTAAAGTTTTAGCTGCAGGCTGGATGTTGGACTTCGTGAGGGGGGCAAGAGAAGTAGAGGAGGTTGGGGCTGGTTCAGCCTCTGCCCTGCGACCAACTGAGCAGAGCTTTGGGGCCGGTGCCTTTGGTCCACCCAGCCTAGTGGCGATGGCCTCCGCCATTACTTCGGGTCGAAAAGTCTCCAGGATCTCCGAAGAAACCCGGGCCCTCGTCTCGTCCTCAAGCTGCCTGATGAAGGAGGCCGCCAGCAGCTCAATGGGTCGTTGACTTTCCGCTGACTGGCCTTACCCATTTTTGAAGCCAGTGCAGTCTCGGCGATCATGTGTTGAATGGCTGCCGCCTCTCCATTGGGGCAGTCATTCGGTGCTGCCCTGTCTCTCCGGCGGCGTGGTCTTCTTAAGGGCGGGGGAAATTATCGGAGCTGGGAGCGTACTTCGGCGGGAAGGCAGGGAGAGGGGTCCACGGCGGGGGATGGGAGCAGGTGTAATTGCCTTTGGGGTTTGTTGGTAGTGGCAGGGGATGAGGGGGGGTAACATTGTCCTGACCTGGTGGCCCCATCCCTGACAGCGCTTCCCACTCAGCACATGCGCTCCTAGCAGCGATATCTCCAACCTTCCCGACCTGTCCCTGTCTTGCACGCTCCTGTCATGGGAGGTAACATTGTCTATCCTGACCTGGTGGCCCCATCCCTGACAGCGCTTCCCACTCAGCACATGCGCTCCTAGCAGCGATATCTCCAACCTTCCCGACCTGTCCATGTCTTGCACGCTCCTGTCATGGGAGGTAACATTGTCTGTCCTGACCTGGTGGCCCCATCCCTGACAGAGCCTCCCACTCAGAAGATGCGCTCCTAGCAGCGATATCTCCAACCTTCCCGACCTGTCCCTGTCTTGCACGCTCCTGTCATGGGAGGAACACTCAGTTATCCCTACACCAAAATCCATTCAAATGTCATTTCTTTCTCATGTAGCATTCGATTTGTGTTCACATTATTTTCTAAGGAGGAGGGAAGATGTCCTTGATTTGAGACCAGTCGTAAATTAACTAGATAAATATGGTTGATATGCAACACCTGTTTGGCCTTTCGGTCTCCAGATATATTTATTTAATATAAATCATATTATCAATTACTTTTATAGTTAGTTCTTGTGACTCATGCCCAGGCTTTAACTTCGAAGTCATATCGTCTAGTACCAGAGCGCTCTTTTGTAGGTCTGCTGGACATGAGCCCGACTCTACTGGAAGTTTTTTTATATCTCCCAGATAAAATAAATTAACGTCCTCGGCCATGATTCGAACCCGCGATCTGGAACTCAATAAGCAAACACTCATACCACTGTGCTACCGGCGCCCTCATAATAAAAAATGCTCAAATGGTCGAAACAGGAACTGATTTATAATATAATAAATATATTTGGGAGGCCGAAAGGCGAAATAAGTGTTTTATATGAACCATGTTCAGTAATTATTATTATTATAAAAAAGGGTGCACTCACCTGTCTCTGGTTTAATATAGAACAGTTGGTGTTGAATTAGGATAAGTCCGCTTTATAGCTTCGTACTCTCCCTCTGTCCCCAGAGATCGCCACCTGACATCCACCTCTGATTCCAACCATGATAAGCTATCTTAGATATATTAAATATCTGTTTTCCCTGGTACGCTGGTTCGTGTCGGGCTATCTACATGTTACCACCTATGTATATTAGT
Organism: Aradus depressus; assembly: GCA_963662175.1. NCBI lineage: Eukaryota > Metazoa > Arthropoda > Insecta > Hemiptera > Aradidae > Aradus > Aradus depressus. Next base: position 612,406 of record OY759226.1, on the reverse strand, counting down.
TCGTGAGTTGTGATGTGTGAGGCTACTAACCCCCCCCCCCCCCCTCCCCCCCCCCCCCCCCCCGAGCTGGAAGAGATGAATGTCTAATAACGTCCAACTCATCATTACGCTCCGCCGAGGGACCTAAGTGCTCCTTTCCAGGTAGCATTTAGTTAGTACCTATCTATAATGCCCTCCAGTGAAAGTACATCCCATCTAACAGTCTCCTCTTCTTCCCACTCTTCTATTGGTCAACAACACTTCTCACTTTCATCAACATTTTGAATATTCATAATATTTTTAATTTGCCCACCATTAGTATAGGGAAGGTTATGTTACCCATTAGTATAGGGAAGGTTACATTACCCCCCCCCCCCCCCCCCCTGCTGAAAACTAATAAGTGTTGTGGTTAGACGGTTCTGGGCTCACATATACAATTTCGTCGATACATTCATTCTAATGGACGTTATCGTGTTTACTGACAGACAGCTTTTTTTTTTATATTTCGAATCTGGAGGTCGGAGAACATGAACTTCCGTTGAAAACATTGCATCGAATTTTTGGCTGATTACATAACTTCCCCTATACTTTGTATAGCTGGCGAAGTATAAAGATTTAATTAGATGAAATTTTTCATCTCAGTCGCTGTATATGAAAATTGTCTATCAATTCTTGAAGAAGTGTGCCCTCAGCTCCCGGTCTAGCTTGCAAGCTGAACCTGCCCTCGATATAAGAAGTGTGCTCTCAGCTCCCGGTCTAGCTTGCAAGCTGAACCTGCCCTCGATATAAGAAGTGTGCCCTCAGCTCCCGGTCTAGCTTGCTAGCTGAACCTGCCCTCGATATAAGAAGTGTGCTCTCAGCTCCCGGTCTAGCTTGCAAGCTGAACCTGCCCTCGATATAAGAAGTGTGCCCTCAGCTCCCGGTCTAGCTTGAAAGCTGAACCTGCCCTCGATATAAGAAGTGTGCCCTCAGCTCCCGGTCTAGCTTGCAAGCTGAACCTGCCCTCGATATAAGGGAGATCCCTTTGAAGAGAAACACTTGCTATTTCCTAGGCCGAACAAGTGACCTCTCCGCCCTTTCTTATCTTTTCTTTCAAAAAAGTCAACAAGAACGTCCTTGGTCCTTGTGTCTCCTGCAGAGGTCTGGTCTAAAACTGTCTCATGGTTGGTTAGCTACCCAGAACTAATCCATTACCTGGTAGACTTACAGTTAAACCTGCAATGTTTCGGTCTGACCCTGATAATGGAAATGCAGTCCGACCTTTACTCACGGCTAACCGGAAAAATGTTTATTCCCCAGAGACAAATATGTATTGACATTTTTAAAAAGTTTTTCTTTTAGAATAATAATGTTATTTTTTTTATTGCGATGATACTCTCAAAATGACACTAGACATTTAGTAGGCAAAATTTAGGACTATCTCTGTAGAGTCGGGCTCACGTCCATCAGAACGCCGAAAGAGTAGGCGGTATGACCTCATAGTTAAAGCCCATCGTTAAAAAAATAAAAATGTTTCGTCCGAGCGAGTTTTTGCTTCACATTGCTCACTTTCATTTAAAATATCTTAAACTATGAAAGATATAAACAATTAGCGAAAAAAATGTTAAATAGGAAATCCAATTTTTAGATCAATAATTAATTACAATTATTTTTACATAGCTGTGACTAATATTAATACGAAGTATATGGAAAGTAATCGGTCAGAAATTCGATGTTGCAATAACTCTCGATAGAATGATTGTATCGACACGAAATAGATTTTATATGTGTATCTTGAACCCCATTGATTTTCAGCCAAATCGGAGCGGGGAGAGGGGGAGGGGAGGTGACAACACAAAAACCCTGTTTAAAGATCCTTGTTAAATAAAAAACTAATCCAATGGTACCTTATAAGCATATTTGGTTATATGTCTTTCCAGAAAAAATCTAGGGACACATGACTTAATAGAAAAAGTATGTTCCTTGTTTCAATACGAATCCAACGATACCTCGACTGAACATGCAGTTAATAGTCTTCCCAGAATCGTTCCAATGGTAGAAAATCGAAAAAGGCGACCTGAAATCCCACGTCGCCCAATGATGTCCCTTCAGGAAATTTCTGCAAAGAGAAACAGCTTCCAATTATATATATCGTTTTATATTCAAGATATATAAATCCAAATATTGTTTAAATGATTTTGTTAACCACATTATGAGAATATTGAAGAAATAACTAAAATGTTGATGATTGTACAACAACAATACTCAAAGAAATAACTTCATTAAATAATTTAAACAACTTTTTTTGGAACTACCATTTAATTACTTACGAAGACGATTCAATGGAGTGGAAATGTGAATTGATCTATATATTACCGCAATGTTTGCATAGGGAATACTTCAGATTTTTTGTTCTCAGTGATGGTTCATTTGCCATTTTCATGCAATAATTCCCGTGAGAGTTGGTTGGAAGTCTATCTAACGGTGTTGTGTTTCAGGTGAAGTTGGAGCGAGTGCTGGGACTGACGGTGGCCAACAACGCTGGACTCGACTCAGACCCCAACACACAGCTCATCGCATACCCAGCAGGGTGAGTTTTACTCCTTAAACTGTCTCGTAGTGGCGCTATATCCCATCTCACGTTACTAAACAAGTATTTTTGCCAGTTGATACGTTTTAATTGAGATGCTAACGACTGATTAAGGTGAATTATCCCGGCGAATTGGGAGTTGAAGCTTGCTGAAGGTAGTCGGGAGGACCAACGTTAGAGGCAATGCCGGGCATGTAGAATGACACTCAACTTATGCCAACAGCACTCTGTTATTAACTGATTCATGTTTTTCTTCCTCAGCTATACCAAGTTTACGAGAAGCTATGTAATCGGTCAAAACTTCGTTGCTAACTCTTTCAACTTAATTTCATATTTTTCGACATTTAAATTCTAATTAAAAAAAAAAAAAGTCCGTATATCTAAGTGTGTGTCGATAACTCCCGATAGAATAAATGTATTGGCACGAACTTTTATATGTGAATTCAGAAAACTAACGACAACATCATGTGTTTTTCAGCCAAATCGACCAAAGGGAAGGGGCATTGGGGGGAGGCTTAACATAAAAACTCAAATAGCTGCTATAAAATGAGTGTATCGACATTCTATTTCATATGTGGATTCAAAACTCGGTAAGGATGACACTTATTAATTTTCAGCGGAATCCACTGACGGGAAGGGGGTCTGGGGGGCGCTAGTCAAAAACCCCAATAACTGCCGATGTAATGAATTTATCGACACAAAATTAAGTATGTAAGTCAACTGTTGAATATTAGCGTTAACGGGCGACTGGTTTTGGAGGGGAAGCGAAACGTTAATTGATTAATTCGTTGTGGGGAAGTACATTGCCGGTGATTCTCCGACGAATATTTAATGGAGTTTTTCAAATAAAACTAATGAGGTATTTCTGAAGTTTTCACTTTCGAACCTTAAAACCGAAATATTATCAAGGCTTTCCAACGATATGCAAAACATTATATTAGAGAGAAAAAAGTTGCCACCATAATATTATTATCTGTTATTGTCTGTAATCTGTAACATATTATGTTAATATTATCCAAATAACAGAGCAACTACTGGTATTTTTCGATTTTTGCAAACATCCATCGTTCAGTTATGACAGCCATCGTTAGGATGGCGCTTTTCTCCCGAATGGTATTTTCGAGTTTTTCGTTTTGTGACATCATATCCAAAGTTTTATTAAATTATTCTAAATGTCAGCTCGCTCGCTTTGCTAAACGCCTTTCTTCTATCTCAAGGGGTTCTGCGAAGAATCGATTCCTTCAAAAATGTATCGAGTATTTTTGGCACCTAAGCATCTAGTGCTATTCCCTGTTACCTCTGCTGTGTAAGTCCTAAATTTTGTCTACACAGTTAAGGGTTTATAACGAGTATCTGACATCGCACAGGCTTGGGACAACGATTTAATTAGGGTAGGGGTTTATAACAAGTATCTGACATCGCACAGGCTTGGGACAACCGTTTAATTAGGGTAGGGGTTTATAACGAGTATCTGACATCGCACAGGCTTGGGACAACCATTTAATTAGGGTAGGGGTTTATAACAAGTATCTGACATCGCACAGGCTTGGGACTACCATTTAATTAGGGTAGGGGTTTATAACAAGTATCTGACAAGTATCTGGCAACCATGTAACCGTTACCTTCCAGAAAAAAAAACAGAGCCTCGGCCGGGTTCCGAACCTGCAATCTTAAGTTGATTAGGCAAGCACGCTACTTCTGGCTATTGGTGCCTCTGCATTTATTATGAAGAAAACAGCCTGCTTGGCCGTCTGGGGGAACATTCATGAGATAGCACAGACAGATTAATATTTGAGGTGCTTTCCTCCTGTCTTTGCTGAGGCATGTACCAATCTGTACCTCTACATATAGATGCAGGGACTTCGAAGGGACTCTTGGTGAGGCCGCATCAAATTCGTCCTTACTATACCAGAAATTGTATTTATTCTTTCCCATTTCTTGTACAAAGAACAACCTGAGATATTATAAAGTGGTCGTTGAATCACTGTTGGCTGACCCAATAGTTGTCATTGGGGTCTGGATTGATCATTTTTGAAAGGTCGATGTTCTTCATCGATGGTCATCCAAAACATCCCCCGCTTATTGTTTCGTCTCCCCATCTGGCACAGTCCAGTCTATTAGGGGGAGGGAAAACACATCCCTCATACAGCTCGATAGGTGGCTATTTGTACAATTGAAAAATATCCTGGAAAATATGACAACTACAATCTCTTAGATTGCAGCGGGGGGGAGCCTTGGGAAAGACAAGGTCGAATCAGGCTAAGTAATAGCCACTAGCCACTCAGCTGACAATAGAGCAGCCTTGGTAATAGAGTCCGGGCAGATAGGTCTCTATAGAAGGAACTAGCAGGTTACACGGCGTTGTCCGGCAGTTTTATATTACTTCACCTGAACCTCTATGGCATATTAGAGTATATGATTGATGAAATTAGGATTTTTGTTGTTTTTAACAATTCAATATTATTACTACAGATCAGAGGCAGGTTTCCCTAACTAAATAAATAAAACAAACTTCGTTTTCCTGAAATATTGTCTATTCCACAAGAAATGTATTCATAAATGTATTGACCGGTTTGGGCACAGGCTAGTTTCTAACTAAACCTAACGATGGTAAACGTTTGTTTTTTTTATATGATTTTATATATTTATGAGATAGATGTAATAAGATGAGACAGCTATTACATAAAGTAGGTAAAGGTCATTGGCTCTCCCAAATCTAAACTATGTTTTGGATCAGCTGTTAATCTAATGCTACACACCAATCGGTTGTGTTTTCTTCAAGCCACACAGCATTGCTTGTAATCACAAACTGAACAAAGATGATCACTTTTAATGAAAGTCGAGGTTCTGTCGTGTAAATAAAATACTCAGTTTTATTATTCCATGAAGAAGGAAATAAATAGTTTTCGAAACGTTAGCCAAATACTGAGTTTTCTATTTACACGACAGAACCTCGACTTCCTTTAGCATTGAAAAGATACTGTCGACTCTATCCATCATTAAATATGGTTACTTTTGCTTGTTTTGACTTGGCTTAAATATTTAATAAAACACAATGGATATTGAATTTTGATAATGCCTCATTGATTAGACGAGACATTGACGACAGATCTAAATTATATTATATTTGGTAGACCCAACGGCCTTTCACACGAATAATCGGATTATTATTATCTATGAAATTGTTAAAATAAAAGATACAGTGATGGTTAAAAGTATTGATAAAATTATTAATTTTTTGAAAAATTGACAAACTGGGGCCTAAAAGTATCCAGATTACAAAGATCAAAAATATTGATGGACAATTTATTTTTTTTACTTTTAAATCTGCTTACTTCAAGAGTAGAACAGTGTGTCATTAAAGAATCAAATTTAAGATGACTGTGGCGTGCTATTACATCTTGATCTAATTGGTTATTTATGTGCATTTTGGTCTTTATGTGCATTGAGGACTTACTATACTTGCAGCCTAACCTCTCTGAGACGGGCTATAACTGTTACTAATGTACTGGATAGATTTGTAAGGTCAACAATAAGTATTGACTGCTTTATTAATTTGCAGATGCACGGTGGTACTGACAGAGGGAGGAGGGGGTGGCCGACAGAGCCATCTGGTGAACAACTGTCGCAAGACCATCACTTGCCTGAGGTTCTCTCCGGACGGCCGCTACCTGGCTACAGGAGAGTGCGGACATGCTCCCTGTCTGCGTCTCTGGGATCTCACAGACAACACCGTCCTAGCAGAACTCACTTCGCACAAGTACTCCATCAACTGTCTGGTATGTTTCAACTTCATGTTGTCCAACCAAATGTCTGCCTGTGGACACGATAAGACCCGAATATAGGGTTGGCAAGTTTTGTTTGGGGGCACACCAGTCCCTATTGAAGAAACATTGTTTTTGTATTGATCGGTCAAAGGGAAAAGAGGTATTTCTTAACTCAGAACTTCGGTAACTCAAGTTTAAATTAATTGATCTATATTATATAATAGGAGAGTCCTGCCCAGTCTTCCCTAGGGGAGTCCTGCCCATAGTCTTCCCTAGGGGAGCCCTGCCCATAGTCTTCCCTAGGGGAGCCCTGCCCATAGTCTTCCCTAGGGGAGCCCTGCCCATAGTCTTCCCTAGGGGAGTCCTGCCCATAGTCTTCCCTGGGGGAGTCCTGCCCATAGTCTTCCCTAGGGGAGCCCTGCCCATAGTCTTCCCTAGGGGAGTCCTGCCCATAGTCTTCCCTGGGGGAGTCCTGCCCATAGTCTTCCCTAGGGGAGCCCTGCCCATAGTCTTCCCTAGGGGAGTCCTGCCCATAGTCTTCCCTGGGGGAGTCCTGCCCATAGTCTTCCCTGGGGGAGTCCTGCCCATAGTCTTCCCTAGGGGAGTCCTGCCCATAGTCTTCCCTAGGAGAGTCCTGCCCAGTCTTCCCTAGGGGAGTCCTGCCCATAGTCTTCCCTGGGGGAGTCCTGCCCATAGTCTTCCCTAGGGGAGTCCTGCCCATAGTCTTCCCTAGGGGAGTCCTGCCCATAGTCTTCCCTAGGGGAGTCCTGCCCATAGTCTTCCCTAGGGGAGTCCTGCCCATAGTCTTCCCTGGGGGAGTCCTGCCCATAGTCTTCCCTAGGAGAGTCCTGCCCAGTCTTCCCTAGGGGAGTCCTGCCCATAGTCTTCCCTGGGGGAGTCCTGCCCATAGTCTTCCCTAGGGGAGTCCTGCCCATAGTCTTCCCTAGGGGAGTCCTGCCCATAGTCTTCCCTAGGGGAGTCCTGCCCATAGTCTTCCCTAGGGGAGTCCTGCCCATAGTCTTCCCTGGGGGAGTCCTGCCCATAGTCTTCCCTAGGGGAGCCCTGCCCATAGTCTTCCCTAGGGGAGTCCTGCCCATAGTCTTCCCTGGGGGAGTCCTGCCCATAGTCTTCCCTAGGGGAGTCCTGCCCATAGTCTTCCCTAGGGGAGTCCTGCCCATAGTCTTCCCTGGGGGAGTCCTGCCCATAGTCTTCCCTGGGGGAGTCCTGCCCATAGTCTTCCCTAGGGGAGTCCTGCCCAGTCTTCCCTAGGGGAGTCCTGCCCATAGTCTTCCCTAGGGGAGTCCTGCCCATAGTCTTCCCTAGGGGAGTCCTGCCCATAGTCTTCCCTGGGGGAGTCCTGCCCATAGTCTTCCCTAGGGGAGTCCTGCCCATAGTCTTCCCTAGGGGAGTCCTGCCCATAGTCTTCCCTAGGGGATAGGAGGTCACAGCCTTAAGTACTCTCAGGTAACTTGCGGAAATAGGGTAGAATATAAAAAAACAACTATGTTGAAAATTATGACAAGATCTTTTTCCTGAACACAGCAAGATACCTCCCAAATGTCTCAAAATTAGAATTTGTGGCAAAAGAATTTGTGGCAAAAGAATTTGTTATCATGATTAGGCAGATGCCTAGGAAGGAGGTAGTGTGTGGATAGCAAGCGATGCAGAGCCCCGGTCTGGACACGCCTCCTCTTTCAAAGATATATGAAACGGACTATAGTAACGTGTCTGTCTGTCCACCCCCCCCCCCCCCCCCCCCCCCCTCTATTATTAACAAGTAATATTTTTTATTTTAAGTTTTCATACTTGATAAATTTATTTATTTTTATTGTGACTCATGCTCAGGCTTTACCTGCGAGGTCATTTCGCCTATTACCAGAGCGCTCTTTCGTCGCTCTGGTGGACATGAGCCCGACTCTACTATAGGAGTCCTAAATTTTGTCATGACGAGTGTTCATTTAAATAAAAACAAAGAACTGGTTTAACTTTAATGTTGTCTAGTTCCACAAAAATGTATACATAAAGTGTACTGGTTTCGGCTTACGGCGGCATCGTCAGCACAAAGTTCAAAACTGACATTTAAGTTAGTTAGGTTGACATATTTATACGATTCTCAGGTAACCTGAGAATACTTAAGGCTGTCTCCTGGGGAAGACTCTGGGTTAGGGGCGGGGGATGTATTACCTTAACATAACATTTACAAATATTTCAGTTGTCAATAATATAATAAAATGATAAAAGTAAACCAGTCAGTACCCTTATGTTATATAAGTATACTTTTGTATTGTCTAATTCCACAAATATATATATATATATGTTTATTTGTGGAATTAGACAATACAAAAGTTAAATAAGTATTTTGTTTTTATTTATTTTATTAGCTTTCCACGATATCGAAACAGATATCTGCAGGCAGCCAGGACATCTGTAGGTCCTCTTCCACCATAGCTGACTTACAATAGAATGATTTACAATGATGGATTTTGGTTGTTGCAGGCGTTTTCTCCCTCGCAGAAGTATATCGTGTCGGTGGGCTCACAGCACGACATGATCGTCAACGTATGGGACTGGCGATCAGGACTCAAGGTAGCCTCTAACAAAGTCTCCACCAAAGTGAAGGCCATCTCTTTCGCTGAAAATGGAACCTACTTCGTCACTGTTGGCAACAGACATGTCAAGTTTTGGTATCTCGACTACCACCGCGGTTCAAAGGTACTCCCCCCCCCCCCCCCCCCCCCCCCCCCTCAGAATAAAGTTAGAAAAAAATCCAGTAAACTATTGAACGGGTTCCAGATCTAACTTTTGAAACTCAATGTTGTCAGAAGGATATTTCTGGAGAATACATATACAACTACTTGTTGACTAATTTTCACTGGATTGGTTAGATGCTGCTTGACTATAGTTTCGCCTCTTACATCATATCTAATGCAGATTCATCTAGTAGTCCATGATCTAGGCCGAAGCTGTCAGCCTGAATGTCCGTGCGCAGGAGGTCTTTTTTCTTTATCTGCATCAAACGGAATATCTATAACTGTCACAACTCAAGAAAAAAATAAGAAGATCACCGTATTTTCTAAATTGATAATTTATAGAGGATAGTTATCCCATTTATAGAGGATAGTTATCCCATTTATAGAGGATAGTTATCCCATTTATAGAGGATAGTTATCCTCTAGAAAATGCGGTGATCTTATTTTTTTCTTGAGTTACACTGTGAGTGACAGTTATAGAAATCCGTTTGATGCAGGTAAAGAAAGAAGACCTCCTGCGCACGGACTTTCAGGCTGACAGCTTCGTTGATTGGTTTTCATGGTGACGCTACAGTAGTTGATATATAATTAGTTATATTGACTCATGTCCAGGCTTCAACTATGAGTTCATGTCGCCTACTACCAGAGCACTTTTTTGTCACTGTTGGACATGAGCCCAACTCTATTATGGTAATCCTAAATTTTGTCTACCCAAAATTATTATTCACCTAGGGGTCTTTAACGAATACCTGACACCGTACAGGCTCAGGACCATCGCTTGAACGATCGCTTATTCGAACCGAAGGACGGCATGCTCAAGGTTTTTTTGCCTCCCAGAGATAAAAGACCTAAGGGCCTCGCCGGCTTTCGAACCCGTGATATTGAGCTGAGTGAGCAAGCACGCTACCTCTGAGCTACCGGCGCCATCTAATAATTTGAAGAGGATAGTTACATTAGTAGTTGATCATTTTTGTTTATTTTTAAAAGTCAGATGTCCTAAAAAAATTAAACAATTCAATTTTTGTATCTACGTGAGAATCCTTTTTTTTTTCATATAGCAAGCTGCATTTTTCTACTTGCATTTATATTAGTTGGTAGGATTAGTGATCCTACAGTTGTGAAAGTTTGTATGGTTTTGTCTAGTACAAGGAGCCGGTACCCCTCATGGGCAGATCGGCCATCCTGGGGGAGCAGAGAAACAACGACTTTGTGGACGTGGCCTGCGGAAGGGGCGAGGCTGCAGACTCCACCTTCACCATCACCAGGTCTGGCCTTCTCTGTGAGTTCAACAACAGACGACTCCTCGACAAGTGGGTCGAGCTCAGGGTGAGTACATTTTTTTTTTTTTTTTTTTTTTTTTTCCTTTTTCATTATAGGTGCCCCCTGACCCTCTGAGGGGGGGTCGGTCACATCACCCTATATCTTCCTATGTTTATATTTATATGTATCAATACTTTATATATACAATATTTACGGACGGTCGTGGACCGGCTCGATGACTACGGTCCATGGTCGTCTTTGGTAGTTTTCGGCGCTTCACACCGAGTGAGCTCGGGATTTTGTCAAGGGTTCTTTTCTGCCTGCTTCCCTAAGCCGGGGGCTGTCGCCGCAGCGCCTGTCGGCGGTCGGCGGGGCCCCCGGCGCCGGGTTAGAAGGCTTTCTTGATTCTCCGCCAGGAGGAGACGAACCGTCCAAAAGCCAGGTAACCAGCCCCCGTCATAAGTCCCGGCAGGTCCAGTCCCAGATACGAACCTGTCCGGCGGATCAGCGCCGCCCTGGGCCCGTCGTATAGCGGGCATTCGAGGACCACGTGTTCCGCAGTCTCGACGCCGCCACACGAGTAGGCAGGGCTGTTCTTCCTCTTAAAGAAGAAGAGCTTGGCGTTGAAGTCGCCGTGACCTGTTAGCACCTGTGACATCCAATGGTCTGGTTGTATCCATGGGGAGTCAAGTCGCGTCTGGACGTTCGGGAAATAGGCGAAGGTTGTTCGGCCATCTGTCGATCGCGCCCAACGCTGTTGCCATTTTTCCACGATCCATTCCTGGACAATGCCCCTCAGGCGCTCTGGTCTCGCCTGTCCTTGCATCTCCTCCTCCAGGGCTTGACGCAAGGCCACGTCCGTGTCTGCTTCCAGTGGTAAGCCGCGTCTGCAGAAGTACGAGGCGACGGCACCGTCCAAGACTAGGTCTATGGGTGGAGCCCCCGCCAGCACCTGCAGCGCAGCCGTGGAAACTGTACGGTAGGCCTTGGTCACCCTGAGGAGGGCTGCTCTTTGAGCTTGTAGTATCAACGTACGCTGCCGTTTGGTGGGGCGATTCCACCATCCGGCAGCGGCGTACCTTGCCACAGCCTCGAAAACTCCGGTGTAAATAGTTTTACACGCAAAGTAGCCGAGGCCCCATGTCGCTCGGGCTAGGGAGCTCAGAGCGCCAAAGATGGCTGTTGTCCTAACCTTGATGGCAACAGTGTGGGGCGTGACGTTGAATCCCGGCCCGATCCCCACACCTAGGTACGTGATCACTGCCGGAAATTCAACGCGTCGGCCGTGTACTGCAAGAACCAGGGGGTGGCGGGCGTCAGTTTTTCCTCTCATCAGCATGGCTGCTGTCTTGCTGGAAGAGAGGGTCAACTTGTTCAGTCGGCACCAAGTATCCGTAGATTCGATCGCGGCTTGGGCTCGGGCGGTTAGAGTGGCGCGACTGTCAGCGTGCACCGTGACCACTAGGTCGTCAACATAGGCTATTGCCCTGTGTCCACGAGTCTCGAGGTCACGAAGCAGTCCGTCAAAGAGTATGTTCCAGAGCGTTGGTCCGAGGACCGAGCCCTGGGGACACCCTCTGTACTCAGGGTGAGTACAGTCTTATCCCAGCGACATTTGTCGGAATTCGGATCAACCCATGATAAAAAATAACCTGGAACTGAATTCCGTATGTAGCGCGTCCCATTCGAAGGACAACGTGCTCAAAGATTTTTGTTTATCCCAGATAAAAAAACTAAAGGGCCTTTGCCGAGTTTCGAACCCGCGATCTTGACCACAGTGGGCAAGCACGCTATCTCTGTGCTACTGGCTTCTCTTTGAGCGTATTGAATGTTTCAGTTCCTCTCTTCTGAATACACAATATCACAGCCAAGTGTGCTCAGTGCCCACACGTTGAAAAGTTTTTTGTAAGTCATTTAAGGATTTGTCTAATTTTATCTTCATTTTTTGTCACGTCAACGCTTTGTTTGATAGCAACTAAAGGTTGTTCCAAACTACCATCAATAATCGGAAGAAATTGTAAATTTAAACTTAAATCGTTGCTGGTGGGATTCGGTCGCTCCAACTCTCGATTTGTAGGCAT